>JAWRVZ010000312.1:467500-526528 GCA_037043235.1 Rhodeus uyekii
GCGCACAGGTCCGAGATCATGCCCACTTTAGGCACCGTCAGCTTGTACTGAAACAACACGATCATATCTGTAACACACGACACACGACTACACAATCCCTGTGTGAGTGTCCGTACCTGCGTGCGTTTGGCCAGAGGGTCCAGCCACACCAGGAACACCTCCAGCGTCCGCTGCTTCTTCATGGGCAGGGGGAGCGTCAGATAGCAGAAGGGGTCGAAGGTCACGGAGATCTTGGCGCACACGGGACAGACCAGCGTGGACTTGAAGAGGCCGTGGAAGATGTCCACGATGATGGAGTCGTTCCTCTTGATGTGGCTCTCCCAGGCCTCCTCTGCAACCACCTGCAGGAGATCAACAGCGATTGACATTGACTGAAAATTTGCTTTATTTCTACATGATTACTGAGCTGTGCAATTTAACACTGGTGGCATGTTGTCCGTGTTCCTCACAGTATCTCCATATCTGTGTGTGTGAGCAGCTCGCGTGTACCGCACCTTGTCGGGCCGTCCGTCGGCGTCCTTCAGCTGGATGTAGGGCTTCTTGCGGATGCGGTTCAGGTCCTCGTGAAGCCCGTCGAGCAGGAAGGCCAGCAGCTCGTGTGAGTCCTGCTGCTGATACCCCGAGAACTGCGGCGCGAACCGCCCCACCTGAGTCTGACACACACACACACACACCTCGAGGTGAACAACCTGTCAAACGACCCGAACAAACATTCAACACAACGGCTGAACATCCTCGATTGCCAATGATATGACTCGAGTCATCGTGACAGAGTTGCACTATGCTAAATCTCGCTAGAAACATGTTAATTCATGTTTAATCTCGCTACCGACATAATTCAAACTAAATCCTGTTAGCGACATGCTAATTCATGTTAAATCTTAAAAAGTTATACGCTTTCAAAACTTTTCAAGCTTGAAGCTTTTACAACTAATTTAAACTTTCAGGCTAGGCTTTCTCAAGCCAACTTCAAAGTTTGTTCACAAACTTTACTCATCTAGTGTTTATTGCATTTTGATCTACTTTCAACAACTTGTGCATTTGCCATTATAGCACATGTTGACTGTATAACTGAAATGAGGTGAACTGTCTGAAGATAGAAAGATATAGCTGTGTTCTGTAGCGCTGCATTACAGCAGAATCTGGTTCATCATTGCTGCACGCACAGATTACAGCGCATCAGTTCTCTTAAGCCTCTTCTGCCACTAGAATCGCTTCAAATCGCTTTCAGTCTGTGACGGTTGGGACTGTGACTCTGAGGAGTGTGTCGTGAATGCCAGAGACACTCATCCTTACCTTGAAGGGTCGTGGCGTGACGTAGCTGTATTTCCCCGACCACAGCTGCTTGATGAGCTCGGCGTAGGCCTTGGCAATCTCGCCCTTCATTCCCAGAGGATTGTCCTCGTTCAGCTCCTCCTGGTACTTGTCCTTCAGGAAATACTCGGTCAGAGGAGGGACGTTACTCAGACACTGCGACACAAACACACAGAACTCAGCACGCGGAGGCACGGCTGCACACGGGAAGGGCTGCACGCGAGGAGCGTCACCTGCGTGGCCGAGTTCATGAAGCAGGTGTTCCCCAGGTTGGAGAGGCCACAGAGGCCAGCTTGCTCGGAGCGCCGGCCCTGATCCGAGGACTCGTAGCTGCTGTACGGCGGGTAGGACGGCAGGCCGTAGCTGGAGCTCTTCATGCTGCGGACACACCACACGTTTGAGCGCAGAGAGAGAGCCGGCACACTTGCGGCGGCGGGTGAAAGCAGATGATCAAGATCATGCAGCGACAGCTCAAAACGTGCAGGGAAAGTAGAGCAGGATCAACTACAGCTCTGGAGAGACGCTGTCCCGCTCCCTGACGGATGCTACACCTCACAGTGCTGAGAAACTACACGTCTTACGTACTGTAAACTACTCTGATCTGTCACATGGTTCTACCAAAAGAGCCACCGGTCAACAGAGATCTTAAAAACTCCTGATCGGAGCATCCCTACCAGAGGAAGAAGGTTGTAAAAGCTTATTGATTGCAGGATTTAAAGCACTTCTTAGCCATTTAAAACACTCTACCGTACTTAAGACTTTGGATGTCTCAAGCGCAGAGTGGAGATCAGGAGCCTCGTAACAACATATTGTAAAATATGAAATCTACAGTGCTTGAGGAGAACATGAGCCCATCTGTGGGAAAACTGGAGCAGAGCTGTAACGTTTGCACATGATAACGACCTAAAACATGTAATAAGTCCAGTGCAGAAGAGAGCAGTTAAGAAAACTGGAAGGTTTTCCAGGACACTGGAAGTGTTTCATTAGCCTAACTCAGTGGTTCTCAAATAGTGGGGGGCGTGGAACGATGCCGGGGGGGGGCGCGTGTGACCCCGGGGAACATGCTTGTTTTGTCAGGGAGTAGGTTTTCTTGCACTGAACAAGAGCAGCAGATATAAAGTTCAGATAACCGTCTCCTCATCCTTTGACGTGTACGATCACACCGGTGTTCATGTGTGTCACGTGATCAACCACTAAATTCACACGTGTTTTCTCGCGATATCTGGCACTGATGCAGAGAAAGACGCGCTCAGAGCTTGTCATTTATCTCAACAATTCAGTGTTTTCAACCACATAAGATTTCTTTTAGGTTTCAAACATTTAAATACTCATCATTACTGGTTACATTACTAAATACATTTAAGTACTTTTAAAAATACACACGGATGTCTATAAAAAAGGAAATAGCAATCCATTAAATTATAAACGGAAAAGGTGTTTTATGTCAGATACACATTGTATTGGTAACTATAAGCTTCCCTCTGTTCGTCCCTTACTTCACTGGCCACTTACTATCACGTATTTCAGAGAAAGAGACTGAATTGACGTGTTGTAAATCAGACAGATCAGATTCTCTGAACTGCGGCGCAAACTAACATAGCGGCGTCCATCGCACTTCACAGATCCACGAACATGATCATTATAAAAATTAAGCGACAAAACACATTCACTTCCACATATCAGAGAATCTGAATATCGGGTAGTTGATGACAGAGCCAACAAGTAGGTGACTATTATGAATAAAAAAGAAAAAACTGATACATCTATCATACAGCGCTTTTTGTGACTGCGGTATGTCACGTGACAAGCATGACGCGTTGCCATGGAAACAATAAGACGAAAGTTCTAAAAATGGGGGGGGGGGCGCAATATGTTTACTTCTTCCTAGGGGGGTGTGACAGAAAATAATTGAGAAGCACTGGCCTAACTCATTCACAACCCCTCTGATGAGCCCGCCCCTCCACAAGCCCCGCCCACAACCCCTCTGATGAGCCCACCCCTCCACAAGCCCCGCCCACAATCCCTCTGATGAGCCCGCCCCCTGCAGGCTTACTTGCGGCCGCTGAAGCTGCTGCTATGATTGTTTGTGAGAGATGAAGGGCAGATCTTTGGTAAAGCAGAGAGAGAGGAAGCACCAGATGACCTTCAAAAGACAAGAAAGAGCCCGAGTTACAGGAAATGATGCCAACCGTCGGGAAGAGATCAAGGAGATCGAGAAAGCAAAAAGCAAGTGTGAAAGCATCTGATGATCCATGTGATGATCCATGCCTCACTGACTCACTTGAGCGCGGAGGAGCCGCGGGGCCACGTGCCGTCTTCATTCTTCTGCTCGATGACCAGAACCTGCAGACAGACAGAGGTTACTCCTGTAACGACTCACCTGCCAAAACAACAACACACCCTTTAAACGGGGACAATTAACTATTGATTAGGAAAGATTAATTACACAAAAATCAGTAAAATATTTGGGGCATCACTTTAAACTCTAAAAAAACAAAGAAGTTTTTTTAATAACAGGAAGAAGGTACTTTCACTAGAGGTATAACTGATTAACAAGCACGTCTGTTTCTACCGAGTTTCATCATTTGTGTGAAATGAGTGAAGTGAAGCTCTGGTGTGTGTGAGACGCTAGCGCTGCGAGACACGGCCTCACCTGTCCCTGATACAGCCCGGCATCCTGAATGGTGCTGTCTGGCTTATTCAGCGGCTCAAACGTGTTGCTCATGTACTTGTTCCACAGCCGCGTTTCCTTCTCGTCTGGGATACTGAACAGCTTCCGCATCTCCCGCTCGATGGTGTCTGTCAGGACAGATGTGTGCAGATGGGTTAGTTCTGTCTGTCAGTGCATGCGTTCAGTGCATCTGTTTAGTCCATGTGTTCAGTACGTGTTCGGTCCATGCGTTCAGTCCACGCGTTCAGTCCACGCGTTCAGTCCACGCGTTCAGTCTGTTCAGTCCACGCGTTCAGTACGTGTTCAGTCTGTTCAGTCCACGCGTTCAGTACGTGTTCAGTCTGTTCAGTCCACGCGTTCAGTACGTGTTCAGTCTGTTCAGTCCACGCGTTCAGTACGTGTTCAGTGCATGTGTTCAGTCCACGCGTTCAGTCCACGCGTTCAGTCCAAGTGTTCAGTCCATGCGTTCAGTGCAAGTGTTCAGTCCATGTGTTCAGTGCATGCGTTCAGTCCACGTGTTCAGTCCACGTGTTCAGTCCACGCGTTCAGTGCAAGTGTTCAGTGCACGCGTTCAGTGCAAGTGTTCAGTCCACGCGTTCAGTGCATGCGTTCAGTCCACGCGTTCAGTTCGTGTTCAGTGCACGTGTTCAGTCCACGCGTTCAGTGCATGTGTTCAGTCCACGCGTTCAGTGCAAGTGTTCAGTGCATGCGTTCAGTCCACGTGTTCAGTCCACGTGTTCAGTGCATGCGTTCAGTCCACGTGTTCAGTCCACGCGTTCAGTGCAAGTGTTCAGTGCACGCGTTCAGTGCAAGTGTTCAGTCCACGTGTTCAGTGCAAGTGTTCAGTCCACGTGTTCAGTGCATGCGTTCAGTCCACGCGTTCAGTTCGTGTTCAGTGCACGTGTTCAGTCCACGCGTTCAGTTCGTGTTCAGTGCACGCGTTCAGTGCAAGTGTTCAGTCCATGTGTTCAGTGCAAGTGTTCAGTGCAAGTGTTCAGTCCACGTGTTCAGTGCATGCGTTCAGTCCACGCGTTCAGTCCACGGGTTCAGTCCACGCGTTCAGTCCACGCGTTCAGTGCACGCGTTCAGTCCACGCGTTCAGTCCACGCGTTCAGTCCACGCGTTCAGTGCACGCGTTCAGTCCACGCGTTCAGTGCACGCGTTCAGTGCACGCGTTCAGTGCACGCGTTCAGTCCACGTGTTCAGTCCACGTGTTCAGTGCAAGTGTTCAGTCCACGCGTTCAGTGCAAGTGTTCAGTCCACGCGTTCAGTGCACGCGTTCAGTCCATGTGTTCAGTGCATGCGTTCAGTCCACGCGTTCAGTGCATGTGTTCAGTCCACGCGTTCAGTGCACGCGTTCAGTCCATGTGTTCAGTGCAAGTGTTCAGTGCATGCGTTCAGTCCACGCGTTCAGTGCACGCGTTCAGTCCACGCGTTCAGTGCAAGTGTTCAGTGCAAGTGTTCAGTCCACGCGTTCAGTAAAAATTAAAAATTAAAATTAAAATTCCACGCGTTCAGTCCATGTGTTCAGTGCAAGTGTTCAGTGCATGCGTTCAGTCCACGCGTTCAGTGCACGCGTTCAGTCCACGCGTTCAGTCCATGTGTTCAGTGCAAGTGTTCAGTGCAAGTGTTCAGTGCATGCGTTCAGTCCACGCGTTCAGTGCATGCGTTCAGTCCACGCGTTCAGTCCATGCGTTCAGTGCAAGTGTTCAGTGCAAGCGTTCGGTCCACGCGTTCGGTCCACGCGTTCGGTCCACGCGTTCGGTCCACGCGTTCGGTCCACGCGTTCGGTCCACGCGTTCGGTCCACGCGTTCGGTCCACGCGTTCGGTCCACGCGTTCAGTCCACGCGTTCAGTCCACGCGTTCAGTCCACGCGTTCAGTCCACGCGTTCAGTCCACGCGTTCAGTGCACGTGTTCAGTCCACGCGTTCAGTGCATGTGTTCAGTCCACGCGTTCAGTGCATGTGTTCAGTCCACGCGTTCAGTCCATGTGTTCAGTGCATGTGTTCAGTGCATGTGTTCAGTCCACTCGTTCAGTCCACGCGTTCAGTGCACGCGTTCAGTCCACGCGTTCAGTCCATGTGTTCAGTCCATGTGTTCAGTGCATGTGTTCAGTCCACGTGTTCAGTGCATGTGTTCAGTCCACGCGTTCAGTCCATGCGTTCAGTGCATGTGTTCAGTCCATGTGTTCAGTGCAAGTGTTCAGTGCAAGTGTTCAGTGCAAGTGTTCAGTGCAAGTGTTCAGTCCACGCGTTCAGTCCACGCGTTCAGTGCACGCGTTCAGTGCACGCGTTCAGTCCACGTGTTCAGTGCATGTGTTCAGTCCACGCGTTCAGTCCACGCGTTCAGTGCATGTGTTCAGTCCATGTGTTCAGTGCAAGTGTTCAGTGCAAGTGTTCAGTGCAAGTGTTCAGTCCACGCGTTCAGTCCACGCGTTCAGTGCACGCGTTCAGTCCACGCGTTCAGTGCACGCGTTCAGTCCACGCGTTCAGTCCACGCGTTCAGTCCACGCGTTCAGTCCACGCGTTCAGTCCACGCGTTCAGTCCACGCGTTCAGTGCACGCGTTCAGTCCACGCGTTCAGTGCACGCGTTCAGTCCACGCGTTCAGTCCACGTGTTCAGTGCACGTGTTCAGTGCATGTGTTCAGTGCACGCGTTCAGTCCACGCGTTCAGTGCACGCGTTCAGTGCACGCGTTCAGTCCACGCGTTCAGTCCACGCGTTCAGTCCACGCGTTCAGTCCACGCGTTCAGTCCACGCGTTCAGTCCACGCGTTCAGTCCATGTGTTCAGTGCAAGTGTTCAGTCCACGCGTTCAGTCCACGCGTTCAGTCCATGTGTTCAGTGCAAGTGTTCAGTGCACGCGTTCAGTCCACGCGTTCAGTGCACGCGTTCAGTCTGTTCAGTGCACGCGTTCAGTCCACGCGTTCAGTCCACGCGTTCAGTGCACGCGTTCAGTGCACGCGTTCAGTCTGTTCAGTGCACGCGTTCAGTCTGTTCAGTGCACGCGTTCAGTCCACGCGTTCAGTCCACGCGTTCAGTGCATGCGTTCAGTGCAAGTGTTCAGTGCATGCGTTCAGTCCACGCGTTCAGTGCATGCGTTCAGTCCACGCGTTCAGTCCACGCGTTCAGTGCATGCGTTCAGTGCAAGTGTTCAGTGCATGCGTTCAGTCCACGCGTTCAGTGCACGCGTTCAGTCCACGCGTTCAGTCCACGCGTTCAGTGCACGCGTTCAGTCCACGCGTTCAGTCCACGCGTTCAGTGCAAGCGTTCAGTGCACGCGTTCAGTCCACGCGTTCAGTGCACGCGTTCAGTGCACGCGTTCAGTGCACGCGTTCAGTGCACGCGTTCAGTGCACGCGTTCAGTCCACGCGTTCAGTCCACGCGTTCAGTCCACGCGTTCAGTCCACGCGTTCAGTCCACGCGTTCAGTGCACGCGTTCAGTCCACGCGTTCAGTCCACGCGTTCAGTGCACGCGTTCAGTGCAAGTGTTCAGTGCATGCGTTCAGTCCACGCGTTCAGTGCATGCGTTCAGTCCACGCGTTCAGTCCACGCGTTCAGTGCACGCGTTCAGTCCACGCGTTCAGTCCACGCGTTCAGTGCAAGTGTTCAGTCCACGCGTTCAGTCCACGCGTTCAGTCCACGCGTTCAGTCCACGCGTTCAGTGCACGCGTTCAGTCCACGCGTTCAGTGCACGCGTTCAGTCCACGCGTTCAGTGCACGCGTTCAGTCCACGCGTTCAGTCCACGCGTTCAGTCCACGCGTTCAGTCCACGCGTTCAGTGCACGCGTTCAGTCCACGCGTTCAGTGCACGCGTTCAGTCCACGCGTTCAGTGCACGCGTTCAGTCCACGCGTTCAGTGCACGCGTTCAGTCCACGCGTTCAGTCCACGCGTTCAGTGCACGCGTTCAGTCCATGCGTTCAGTGCACGCGTTCAGTCCATGCGTTCAGTGCACGCGTTCAGTCCACGCGTTCAGTGCACGCGTTCAGTGCACGCGTTCAGTCCACGTGTTCAGTGCAAGTGTTCAGTCCACGCGTTCAGTCCACGCGTTCAGTGCACGCGTTCAGTCCATGTGTTCAGTGCAAGTGTTCAGTCCACGCGTTCAGTCCACGCGTTCAGTGCACGCGTTCAGTCCACGCGTTCAGTGCATGCGTTCAGTCCACGCGTTCAGTCCATGCGTTCAGTGCAAGTGTTCAGTGCAAGTGTTCAGTCCACGCGTTCAGTCCACGCGTTCAGTCCACGCGTTCAGTCCACGTGTTCAGTCCATGTGTTCAGTGCATGTGTTCAGTCCACGCGTTCAGTGCATGTGTTCAGTCCATGTGTTCAGTGCATGCGTTCAGTCCACGCGTTCAGTCCATGCGTTCAGTGCAAGTGTTCAGTCCACGCGTTCAGTCCACGCGTTCAGTCCACGCGTTCAGTCCACGTGTTCAGTCCATGTGTTCAGTGCATGTGTTCAGTCCACGCGTTCAGTGCATGTGTTCAGTCCACGCGTTCAGTGCATGTGTTCAGTCCATGTGTTCAGTGCATGTGTTCAGTCCACGCGTTCAGTCCATGTGTTCAGTCCACGCGTTCAGTCCACGTGTTCAGTCCATGTGTTCAGTGCATGTGTTCAGTCCACGCGTTCAGTCCATGTGTTCAGTCCATGTGTTCAGTGCATGTGTTCAGTCCACGCGTTCAGTCCACGCGTTCAGTCCACGTGTTCAGTGCATGTGTTCAGTCCACGTGTTCAGTGCATGTGTTCAGTGCATGTGTTCAGTGCATGTGTTCAGTGCATGTGTTCAGTCTGTGTGTTCAGTACCTATTGTGTCGGCCTTGCTGAATCTTCGTGTCACCATGCTCTCCATGTTCCCATCTTCACACAGCTTGAGCTCCGTGAGGTACACCTCCACCTTACAGTGCTTGACGAACATGCCCTGCTCTACCACCTGAGGAACACACACACACACACACACATATACAATAAGCTAAAGACTCGACTGCTCTTCTCCTAATAACATCAGATCAGAAGAAACCCTGAGCTGAATAATGACCATCATCTTCTGTACAGCTGACGTCATGAAGTCTGCATCATTGTTTATCTCTGTGAAATAAAGCTGATTCGACTCGATCTTCACTTCACACATCTGAACCTCACACTCTTCCTCAGTGTTTCTGTTCTCCTGCACACACAGATCTAAACAATCTTACATCAACACACATTTACGGGAGAAGCAACATGACTGCAGATATCAAGTCTTGTTTTTTGTGTGAAATGTCTCAAATTGAAGTTTGTGCTGAAAACAACCATTTGGAGACATTTGTTGATTTAAGAGAGTTTGGATAGTTGTGGTGGAACTCGAGGAAGATCAGCGCGACAGAGCCGGGGTTTCTCTCAGACGTCAGTGTGTTGGTAGAGGCGAGCGGGAGAAAGGCTTATTTTAGCAGCAGCTGAAGCCCAACAGCTGAAGAATTCCTGACTATTTATTTCATGCGGCCTGAAACGCAGCAGGAAAACCCCACACTCCTCTCTCTATCAGGACCCCCCCACTCCACCCGTTTCTTCCTTCACCGGATTCCTCTCTGCCCGTGTCCAGCGTCTCTGAATGTGTTACACAGACAACAACCCGCACAAAACTCTTCCCCAAATCCCAGAAGGAAGAGTCCGAACCTCCTGCATGCTGGAGTCCATGCGTCCGGCGGTCATGCGCTGCTCCTGTCAGCACAGAAATAGCTCAGAGCCACCGGACACCCTCATACAGAGAGAGGGGAGGGGGGGCATCATCACACCACTGAACTGAGTGAGAGTTAAACTCCACTGATGACAGTCCAGCCGCATGAAGCTGATTCACTGAGTCACTGATTCAGAGTTAAACTCCACTGATGACAGTCCAGCCGCATGAAGCTGATTCACTGAGTCACTGATTCAGAGTTAAACTCCACTGATGACAGTACAGCCGCATGAAGCTGATTCACTGAGTCACTGATTCACTGAGTGAGAGTTAAACTCCACTGATGACAGTCCAGTCGCATGAAGATGATTCACTGAGTCACTGATTCAGAGTTAAACTCCACTGATGACAGTCCAGCCGCATGAAGCTGATTCACTGAGTCACTGATTCACTGATTCAGAGTTAAACTCCACTGATGACAGTCCAGCCGCATGAAGCTGATTCACTGAGTCACTGATTCACTGATTCAGAGTTAAACTCCACTGATGACAGTCCAGCCGCATGAAGCTGATTCACTGAGTCACTGATTCAGAGTTAAACTCCACTGATGACAGTACAGCCGCATGAAGCTGATTCACTGAGTCACTGATTCACTGAGTGAGAGTTAAACTCCACTGATGACAGTCCAGTCGCATGAAGATGATTCACTGAGTCACTGATTCACTGATTCAGAGTTAAACTCCACTGATGACAGTCCAGCCGCATGAAGCTGATTCACTGAGTCACTGATTCACTGATTCAGAGTTAAACTCCACTGATGACAGTCCAGCCGCATGAAGCTGATTCACTGAGTCACTGATTCACTGATTCAGAGTTAAACTCCACTGATGACAGTCCAGCCGCATGAAGCTGATTCACTGAGTCACTGATTCAGAGTTAAACTCCACTGATGACAGTCCAGCCGCATGAAGCTGATTCACTGAGTCACTGATTCACTGATTCAGAGTTAAACTCCACTGATGACAGTCCAGCCGCATGAAGCTGATTCACTGAGTCACTGATTCACTGAGAGTTAAACACCACTGATGACAGTCCAGTCGCATGAAGATGATTCACTGAGTCACTGATTCACTGAGAATTAAACTCCACTGATGACAGTCCAGTCGCATGAAGATGATTCACTGAGTCACTGATTCAGAGTTAAACTCCACTGATGACAGTCCAGCCGCATGAAGCTGATTCACTGAGTCACTGATTCACTGAGTGAGAGTTAAACTCCACTGATGACAGTCCAGCCGCATGAAGATGATTCACTGAGTCACTGATTCACTGAGAGTTAAACACCACTGATGACAGTCCAGCCACATGAAGCTGATTCACTGAGTCACTGAGTCACTGAGTGAGAGTTAAACTCCACTGATGACAGTCCAGCCGCATGAAGCTGATTCACTGAGTCACTGAGTCACTGAGTGAGAGTTAAACTCCACTGATGATAGTCCAGCCGCATGAAGATGATTCACTGAGTCACTGATTCACTGAGTGAGTTAAACTCCACTGATGACAGTCCAGCCGCATGAAGATGATTCACTGAGTCACTGAGTGAGAGTTAAACTCCACTGATGACAGTCCAGCCGCATGAAGATGATTCACTGAGTCACTGATTCACTGAGTGAGTTAAACTCCACTGATGACAGTCCAGCCGCATGAAGATGATTCACTGAGTCACTGATTCACTGAGTGAGTTAAACTCCACTGATGACAGTCCAGCCGCTGATGTTAAGCGTGTCTGTGACCAGTGTTTCTGATGTTAAGTGTGTCTCTGTCCCTCACCTTGCGGGCGATGGGCTCCTGTCCCTCGCTCAGGCCGTACCAGCTCACCAGGCGTCTCCATCCATCAGCGGGCAGCAGTATGTAGTCCAGCTCGTCTATCAGGTGCTCCCTGATGCCCGGCGCGTCCCCATCTGCAGACGAGACAGAGCAGAAGCGCTTCAGAGAGGTGTGTGAGGGGACAGAAGACAGAGGGATGTGTGTGTGAGAGGACAGGAGACAGAGGGATGTGTGTGTGAGGGGACAGGAGACAGAGGGATGTGTGTGTGAGGTGTGTGAGGGGACAGAAGACAGAGGGATGTGTGTGTGTGAGGGGACAGGAGACAGAGGGATGTGTGTGTGTGAGGGGACAGGAGACAGAGGGATGTGTGTGTGAGAGGACAGGAGACAGAGGGATGTGTGTGTGAGAGGACAGAGAGGTGTGTGAGTGTGTGAGGGGACAGGAGACAGAGGGATGTGTGTGTGTGAGGGGACAGGAGACAGAGGGATGTGTGTGTGAGGTGTGTGAGGGGACAGAAGACAGAGGGATGTGTGTGTGTGAGGGGACAGGAGACAGAGGGATGTGTGTGTGTGAGGGGACAGGAGACAGAGGGATGTGTGTGTGAGAGGACAGAGAGGTGTGTGAGTGTGTGAGGGGACAGGAGACAGAGGGATGTGTGTGTGAGAGGACAGGAGACAGAGGGATGTGTGTGTGAGAGGACAGAGAGGTGTGTGAGTGTGTGAGGGGACAGGAGACAGAGGTGTGTGAGTGTGTGAGGGGACAGGAGACAGAGGGATGTGTGTGTGTGAGGGGACAGGAGACAGAGGGATGTGTGTGTGAGAGGACAGGAGACAGAGGGATGTGTGTGTGAGAGGACAGAGAGGTGTGTGAGTGTGTGAGGGGACAGGAGACAGAGGGATGTGTGTGTGTGAGGGGACAGGAGACAGAGGGATGTGTGTGTGTGAGGGGACAGGAGACAGAGGGATGTGTGTGTGAGAGGACAGGAGACAGAGGGATGTGTGTGTGAGAGGACAGGAGACAGAGGGATGTGTGTGTGAGTGAGGGGACAGGAGACAGAGGGATGTGTGTGTGTGAGGGGACAGGAGACAGAGGGATGTGTGTGTGAGGTGTGTGAGGGGACAGAAGACAGAGGGATGTGTGTGTGTGAGGGGACAGGAGACAGAGGGATGTGTGTGTGAGAGGACAGGAGACAGAGGGATGTGTGTGTGAGAGGACAGAGAGGTGTGTGAGTGTGTGAGGGGACAGGAGACAGAGGGATGTGTGTGTGTGAGGGGACAGGAGACAGAGGGATGTGTGTGTGTGTGTGAGAGGACAGGAGACAGAGGGATGTGTGTGTGAGAGGGGACAGGAGACAGAGGGATGTGTGTGTGTGTGTGAGAGGACAGGAGACAGAGGGATGTGTGTGTGAGGGGACAGGAGACAGAGGGATGTGTGTGTGTGTGTGTGAGGGGACAGGAGACAGAGGGATGTGTGTGTGAGTGTGTGAGGGGACAGGAGACAGAGGGATGTGTGTGTGAGGGGACAGAGAGGTGTGTGAGTGTGTGAGGGGACAGGAGACAGAGGGATGTGTGTGTGTGAGGGGACAGGAGACAGAGGGATGTGTGTGTGTGTGTGAGAGGACAGGAGACAGAGGGATGTGTGTGTGTGTGTGAGAGGACAGGAGACAGAGGGATGTGTGTGTGAGGGGACAGGAGACAGAGGGATGTGTGTGTGTGTGTGAGAGGACAGGAGACAGAGGGATGTGTGTGTGAGAGGGGACAGGAGACAGAGGGATGTGTGTGTGTGTGTGAGAGGACAGGAGACAGAGGGATGTGTGTGTGAGGGGACAGGAGACAGAGGGATGTGTGTGTGTGTGTGAGAGGACAGGAGACAGAGGGATGTGTGTGTGAGAGGGGACAGGAGACAGAGGGATGTGTGTGTGTGTGTGAGAGGACAGGAGACAGAGGGATGTGTGTGTGAGGGGACAGGAGACAGAGGGATGTGTGTGTGTGTGTGAGAGGACAGGAGACAGAGGGATGTGTGTGTGTGAGGGGACAGAAGACAGAGAGGTGTGAGTGTGTGGGGGGACAGGAGACAGAGAAACACCTTTCAGCAGCCCGTGGTTGTCCACCGGTCCCGGGTACACGCTCTGCTCGCCCATCTGATACTTGTCCCAGCTGTCGAAGCCCACATACTTCTTCCATTGCTTGAACCAGTGACTGTCCACCAGATACCTGAGGAGACAGCGGAAGTGACATCATCAGCCGCTCGCTCAACACTCACCGATCCGCCGCTGGCCGCGCGCGCGTCTCACCAGGTGTCCGCTCTGCGCAGCGGCGTCTTCAGCAGCGTCGCGATCTCCGCTCTCTGCGTCTCCACATCCGCCGCGCCGCCTTCCGCCATCTTCACTCGCGCACTGCATGCTGGGCCGGCCGCCGGCGTCAGCGCGCGCGACGCGGCTGTGTGACGTCATGACGCCTGGAGCGTCCTCGTTGTAAACAGTGGTTTGTGTGAGGAAACTTCGTGTTAAAGTGCAGAGAACAGACATATGAACGGAATACAATGACTGAAAAAATCAGTTTATTTCTCATCCTGGAGTTCCAATCAACCTCACATTCATACAAATATGTGAATATTCATCATAGCTGTCAGAATCAGCGTAACCTGAGACGCTCTTCAAAGCTTTGAATCAACTGAATCATTTGAATCGACTCGTTTGAATCTCCTGCTGGTCAGATTAGAAATGCAACCCAAGATATAACACATATAAAAACACCTTATCCATAAATTAAACATCAAGAGTCTGAGTTCTTTTATCAATTGTCAGTGCTTGTATTTCATTACCATGTGGCTCAATCTCACATGATTTGATGAACAGTTCTGTTTTGATACGACATACAAATATGTTAATGTTCATAACAGTCAGAAATTTTGATTTGATATTATCAGCTACTGAAATGTCATTGGTTCCTCTGAAGTGATATTTCAAGAGTGTGTTATGAAGATGAAGATGAATATAAATGTTTAGCTTGATGGATGTTTCTCCACACACACACACATAGACACACAAACACACACAGAAGTCAAGTCACCTTTACTTATATAGCGCTTTTTACAACAAAGCAGCTTTCCAGAGAAAACAGGAAAACAATAAAAAACAAAGTTTGTTTTGGCTGAACTAATCTTTAGAAGAACCAATCAATAATATTGATGAAACACAAAATCACACACACACTCACACACACACACACAGTTCTTGTCTTATTTCACACATTTATTCTGACATATTGGTAGTAAGTTACAACAGCCACTGATTTATCATGCAGCTCAAAGCATTATGGGTAGAATCTCTACAGTCTGTTCTGATTCATCAACACAGTTTCAATGATGATCCAGAATAAACTCTAAACCCAGGATAGAGTGAGTGAGTGAATGTGGTCTGGACTGTGTGGATGAGACTCATTGTGTGAGAGACGCTGTAGAAGGACAGAGTTCCTGCACTGGGATCCACATACACTCCTATTCTACCCCTGATGGGCTTTACTGGGAGTTCAGTCACTATGTTATTGTGTCTGAATGCGTAACAGAAGGAATAGCAGATTAAACTCCAGGACTGATCATTAAATCCAAACACACACACTTTACTCCGTCCCTTCCTGTTGATGCTCTTATATGACACTGATATAAACACACCATTATCTCCACTCCACTCAATCTCCCAGTAACAGCGTTCACACACACTCTCTCTACACAACACCTGCTCCCAATGATCAAATCTGTCTGGATGATCAGGATACGGATGAGTCTCTGTGTAAGTGTAAGTAATCACTGTGTTACTCTCAGACAGACGGAGGTTTTTATTCACTGTGTTCAGATCCAGAGTGAACTGATGGGAATCTGATGGAGAAACACACAGAATCAGGAATTATGAATCTGATCTATTAATGTATTGTAATGATCTATTAGCTTTCCTGCAGCTCAGTCAGTAGAGCATTGGTGTTTAAGACGCTAAGGTCATGGGTTCGATTCCAGGGAAAGCAAGAACTGATTCAATGTCTTGAATGCAATGTGAGTTGCTTTGGATAAAAGCGTCTGCCAAATGTGTAAATGTAAATCTCAACTCTTCGTGTTCAATATATCATTAGTGTGTAAGTACAGTTGACCAGATATCCTGTGCAAACCATCATTCACATGATCAACTATAAAACTCTTCTATTATGTTTTCTTTCACCTTCAACGGGAAGATCATGAACACACTCACATTATAGGAAGTCGTTCCTGGTTCTGGGAACAAGAGCTGTGGAAATCAACAAGAGTGTGATTATCCTGATCCTGCATCCATTACTAACACATGAGGAAATCCTCCAATACAGGAGATGTTTATGAAAATGACTCTTCTGGATATATAGTCCAAATCCTGACACAAGCACTGTTGATGGGTTTGATAGTACTGACATGTTTATGGATCCAATATACTCAAATGTGACTTTGCTCATCACACACAGTAACTGTATCACTTCATAAGACTTGGATTGAACCACTAGGATTACTTGCATGTGTACGCAGTTATCACAAATCATTATGCTTTTAATGACTTTCTTTAATGAACCTTTCTCTACTGTTTATGAAAACATTTGAAGCCATATTTTATCTCTAATTATTAAAATCATAAAACTCAATCACTGATATTTAATACTGATATCACAAAATAACATCTTAATTTTTTTTAAAACATTTGTTTGCTCCTTTGACTCTTGATAATAAAATAATTAACGGGTGATTTTAACAGTAAATATTGTTGAGCTGCAGTCTGCTGGTCCATGTGTCACCTGCTGGATTTACTGGGAAATACAACACACTTCTTTCATTCACTGTGCCTAATCTATCTGCATTCTCCACATCAGACTTTAATATACGCTCATGATCATTCTCTAAGTGCCACTGAAACTCCTTCAGATCTTCTTTCCTCAGATCCTTCAGTGAGTTCAGAAGCAGCTTTCTATCAGACGCCATCGTCCTTCACCGATTCACAGCTGCAGGACAAAGAGAAAGAGATCTGAAGCAGTTTCATCTGGCAGTCAAGAGCAGGTTATAAGAGGCACAAACTCACACCAGATTGATATGAGAACACATGAAGTGTTAAGCCTCGTGTCTAGGAAACTATCTCATTAGATGTGAGCAGAGGGTGATACTGGTGCATTGAGGAGAAAACACTTCCAGGTTAAACCACATGTCTGAACGTGGCCTCTGTCCACCGATAGCAGAAGCTGTGTGGTTGGTGCCCAGAGAGCCAGATCTGTGGTACTGCATCAAGGGAAAAACCCTGGTCTAAAGCATCTTTTAGCAGTTCTGCCTTGTAGGGCTACAATAAAGCCATTGTGTGGAGCACCACACCACTGACCTGCAGCTACAGACGCCCTGCCATTTAACACTAAATTGTTTAGTTGGCAGGGTTAGAGTCTATAACATCTATTTCTCTGATGAAATCCAGATCACTGAACTCCTAATCCTGCAGGTCTTTGACAGTTGTTTTTAATGTTTAGTCGTATGTGGTTGCGCTCCTCATTCTCCGTAGATGTTGTTTTCCTTTTTATGCACAAGTGTGCCGTTTTTGTTTCTTAAAGTGTTTGAGTTTGGTAATAAAGAGAAGTTTCCGTTTATCCCAGGGATCGGGAACCTCTTTTGATGGCTGCATATGTCTCGATCGCTGCGCTACTCCCGCCCCGCACGACAGCTAGATCTCTCCGCTTAATTTACTTTTATTCTGTGAGTTATCATAATGTACATCATTTTAGCAGGAACCATTCACGCAGAATATTGTTGCACATGGAGCACATATTAGAGATGCACATGAAACCTTGTGCGACGCGCTAACAGAAATGCATTTCCCGCTGATGGGGTCGGATGTGCTTTCTCTCGCTCTTGTAATGCGAGTCATTTTCTGTTTTGAAGAGGAGAGATGTGTGTCCAAAAAAAGAAAATTCATTGTGTTCTTATTCTGCAGATCCAATAAAATCATCTTGAGACCTCAACCTTCAGCGCTGTTTTCATTTACAAACACAACCAGAGTAAAACTGCTACACAATGTTGGAAATTTAATTTAGTTTCTTGTCTTGATTGTGATCAATAAACCATGTTTTGTTGTGATGACTGCATCTTCATGCGTGCTTAAAGGAGATGTGTATCAAGAGAAACTCCACCATCCTCGCTGGGCTAAAGAAGACTGGCCTTAACACACACACTAAAGATTTATTTTGCTGGTTATAACTTTGATCGGACCAGGATGGCGGAGCACCAGCTCATCTCACTCCGGGAGCGAGGCCGTTCCCTGGAGGATTATGTGAGGGAGTTCATCGAGCTCTCCCACTGGGTGAGTTGGGGCGACGCCGCCCTGAATACATGCTTCCAGATGGGTCTGGATAGGGAATGTTATCCAGACTCAAGGGGGTCAGGAAGCACCGTTAAGGACTGCTACTCTCCAGCCTGCAGCAGCCACTATAGCCACGTTATGAGGGCGGGTATAGCGATGAAGACGGAGCCTCCAGGGAAAACCACACTCAATTCATCAGTCGTTCTGACGTAACGTCTCCTTTCCTCCTTCTGTCAGGGTTGAAGGAAGATATGAGGACTCAAGGATGCAGACGAATGGGGTTTAATTGTCACAAAAACAAAAATAAAACAGAACAAAAAACACCCCGAGGGGGAAAAACAAGACTAAAGCTTGAACTTGAACTCGTACTAGGACTAGGACTAAACTTGACACAGACTAGGACAGCAGGAACACAACCATATAACGACGATAAACCAGCACAAGACAACAGGCACGGATGGCGCGTGACAGAAAACACAAAGCACGCGGCCGATGGAAAGCGAACCGCGTGCCAAACATAAACACACGGACGAGAGGAGGCGCGGCTCGCGCAAGGCTTGAAACCGCACCTACTCACATGACAGGGCTCGCAAGAACGAGTTCTCACGAGCTCACGACAAGGACGAACACACGAGTTATGCATGCCCGAATCCCGATCCAAAACCGAAACTGAACCAGACCAAAGTATCGGGACGGACATCATAATTCGCACAAAGACGTTACAGACACGCGCGCACGCACACACAACTAGAGACATAACGGTAGTGTCAGAGCTCTGCCACAAAACCAAGAAATGACTATGTGACAGAACCCTGACACCTTCAGGTTAAAATAGCAATCTACATATTCTAACAAGTCTTGTGGACACATATTTAGTATGTGTTTTGTTGCCTTATCTCAGTGACTTTAAAAATATACAGACATGTTGCTCACATATTATTGTCGCAGAGTTTGTGCTGAAGACAGTGTAATGACACTTTTTTCTTTAATATGTTTTTCAGCAACTGAAAAAATATCACAAATATCAGAGCATGTCAGAACCTCGCGGGGCGCAAACCCCCTCAGACCCCTGAGTGTTAAAGAAACCATGAAATCAACACATCTTTAGCACAGTCACATATAAATGAAGTTTCATAGTTAAACACTCACTGAGATTTGATACACGTTCTCTTGTTTCCACAGTCAGACGAAATAAATTCTCTTGCCTATCTTACTGATAGATACAACTTCTCAAATTTCATTTTATTCAGCTAGATTACTATATATAGATTACTTTGCTTTTTTATATAGATTACTTTGCTGCTCTGAATGTCCCGAGCACATAGAAGATGGAGCATGAAACTTTACTTTTACCTTTTACTTTTCTTTTCTTTTCTTTTCAACTTTTGAATCAGTTTATTTCTTATAAACAGTTGCTAGGCAGATTTTGGGGATTAAAGTTTTACACTGCATTCAGATTGGACCATCTAAATAAACTACTAAATGAACACAAGAATGTTAAAAGAACTAGATAGATTATTACAAAAACAGCTTATGGGTGTTGCATCTAAATTGTTTAAGTATTGAAGCAAATGAAGCAGTATTTACAAAGCTGGGACGCCTGTAGGCGATGATCCACTTCTGATCTGGCATCTCAAGAAAAAGATAAAACCAGTTTTTCAAGAGACACGAGAAAGACTCTGTGGGCATGTACATACATATCTGATGTGTGCAGTGGACTGACTGAGATACACTGAGTAATTACTGTTCACTAGGAGCTATATTCTAGACATATTTATCCAAAGTGACGTATAAGTAACAAACATCATTATTATTTATGTAAATTAATCAGTCAAGTGTTTGTAGGGAAAAAAAGTGTCTTCAGTGATTTCTTAAATGTTTTGATGGATATCTGATGTTAATTATTTCTAAAGTTGTTTGGGATAGTAGAAGCTCTGTGGCGTCTCTAATGGAAACACTGGACAAACACCAGTCCTTTGCTCTCTTTTCAGTTCAGGATGCTTAAAGCAAGGGTGGACTCAGTGATTTGGGAGTGCTGAGAAAACTCCTGCTATGGGCCCTCAACACACTAACCAGGGCCATTACTAGAGAGGAGAAAGATCGTAACAAGAAAGGATTTAATTCTGGGATTTCCTTGAATAGCATTGGAGGCTTTGGTAATGGCTGTATGGAATAGTGTCACTGCTTCGACATCCAAGTCTGTTGATCTTATGCCGATCACAGCCGATACGGCAGTCATTTCCACTGTATAGCAGCATGGGTATGAAATTCCCAATAGGGTCCTCTAGAGGACAATGAAAGTTAGCAACGTTCCAGGTTCTGCATGTAACCCTGGTTCCCTGAGAAGGGGAATGAGAAACTGTGTCTCTCTGCCATACCTCTGGCTGGCTTGATCACATCTCCGTCAGACAAGAAAGTTGATGATATGTGTGCCCTCTTGCACCCGCAGTCACATCACGGGCGGTCACCAACCAATGATATTGTCACATTTGAATCACGTGCTTCAGATACTTGCATGTTGGAGGCTGTAACAATGTTGAAGGTTCAGGGAGGAAGGAGGCGGGAACCGGCAGACATTTACACAGACTTTAATGATAAATAAAACATAAACTCAAAACGAAAGTAGTGGCGGCAGCCCCTCGCGGTCGACTGCCGCCCACACAAAACATAACATAAAATCCAGGCCTGGTCCTCTCTCGTCTTCACCGTCGTCGCTCCTCCTTTTAAGTCTCCGCTCCTCCGTGAGACGAGAGAGACCGGTGGCTTCGCAGGTGGCGCTCATTACCAATCACGCCACCGGCTCTCGTGACGCTCTCACGGTCCCTCGACCTGCCCTGCTCGCCACAGAGGCATCCTCTAGAGGACGTGTCTTGTTCCTCTTCTAAGGGAACTCTGGTTACATGCAGAACCTTAGACATTACCACTGCTCTCTGTGACTTCTGTATAATCTCTTTAATTGTATTGACTATCTATTCTAGTTAAATATATTATTGTTAAGATTTGTATGTATATATGTTTTTATAATATTTAGTGCTTTGTAAATTCCATGTGGCATATATTTATTTATTTTTCTTTTATTTAAATGATGGATACATCTGAAATGTAGCTTTATTTGTCATATGTTCTAGTTTATTTTCCTGGCATTTTAGTGAGTTTGCAAACCATGTGGTTAGTGTCACAAATATATAAATGTTTAAAGTTTTTAAATTGAATGTATTTATTTTTATTTTACTCTGAACTTTGAAGTGAAAAGTATATATTTTGCAATACACATACACCTGTCCACGCTCATCTAAACACACACACACACACACATATATTTGTTCTAAAACAGGGGTGTCAAACTCATGTTGGTCGGGGGGCCGCACACTGCTTAATCTGATGTCAAGGGGGCCGAGCACTAAACTCATAGCAAAATTACATATAACTAACAATAAGTCCGGTTTTTGTATTTGTGCATTATATTATAAATTATATAAAATTATAAAAATCTTTAAATTAAATGAATTGTCCTTTTACAAAATATATTATGAACAACCTACATATAGTATGTGCAATTTCAAAAACACCATTACTCAGTTTAACATTTATATAAGTGCATTAAGCATAAAAAGTGTATATTATTTTACAAAGATGCAAAGCATTTAGTCAGTTTTGTGGAACTTAAACACTGTCCTGCATGTTAACAAAAATCAAATATCACTTATTTAAAATTAATTTTCCGACTCTCTGTAAAGCCAGTATGTAATGGATATTAAATATGATCATTGTTTTCAGGAAAGAGTAGATGAATCTTCTGGCTGTCGAGATCAGTTCCAGTTTAGCTTGGTTCGTTGTAAACATGTATATTGACATTCGTTTGTGTTTGTAATTTGCTTGTCAGGGAAAACTGAATAAAGCTTTAGATGAGTTTATTTGATAGATGTAGTTTGCCTCAACTGGTCAACATTTTAGAGCGAGATTACAGTGAATTCCAGGCTAATAATTGCATTACTTTCACAGTAGGACTTTTCTTGTCTGTAATTGCACTAAAAGAGGGGTTTTACTGTGAGTTTAAAATATTGGAAAACACAATTTACTGTAAACAAACAAATCGCACAGTATTTCTACATGTAAAAGCTTTATTAAGATGAATGGTAGTGACAGACAGCGGCAGATCCAGCAGAAGCATTGACAGGAGTTCAGGGCAGCGACGGCTCGTAACACAAGAGAAATGAACATTTTCACCATTATTGAATTCACCAATGCATTTTTCTTCTTCTTTTACCATTGCTTTATTTGGAAATCATCAGAAGAAGATCCCTCATCCTTGATAGCGCACTATATGCTCGTGTAACGCTATAAGAGATTGTTTTTACTTTAGCGGTTTCTGCACATTAAGTTGGAATAGTAAACTAGAAATAATGTAAAAGGCCAGTTTATATTTACTTTTCAAATGATTGATGATGATGATGATGATGATGATGATGATGATGATGATCAGCTAATTCAACAATGCAGATGATTTATATTCCATTTCCCTTTTCTGCACAAAGATAGAAGATGTCAGATTTATGTTTTTAAACTGGAAATGACAGCAACTGAATAGGCCTATGGTTTAAGACGTATAAATAGACATATTAGGTCTTACAGTTCAAAACCGGTATATCATTTCCCCCAAATATTGATATGATCTTCCACTTTGTGCCAGTAAAGTGACTTTAGTGCACTTTAGTGTTGATGTTGTTCACTCGCTGTCAGTTTATCATGTTCACACACTGCCGTTTCACTCAATCATCCGCAGACGACGCACAACCTGCTGTTCTTCTGCATTTACAGAACAAAACAAAGACATGATCATCTCTGGCAAGTCTTCTTATTCTTCTTTAGATGTTTCTTCAGAAGTGTTGCTCAGTGTTTGTGCAGATTGACGAGTGTGTGTTTGTCCTCAGGACTGCGTCTGTCAATGAAGAGATGAACAAGGAAATCATTCTTTTCTCTTTTCTGGTACTGTAATCAGTGCAAGGCTGTGTGTATAACACGGGGACACACAGAACGCAGGGAGAACAGGATAACTCAAAATGTAACTTTAATCATAAACAGTAAACAAAAAGGCACGCAAGGGTGCAAACAGAAAACTATAGCTAACATACAGAAACATAATACATTCAAAGACTGACAATCACAATCGAGCACATGAGGGTTTAAATACACTAGGAGAATTACTAACAGGTGGCGAAACTAAACAGGTAATCAAACTAATTAGACCGCTACGGCAATACAAGAGGGACAAACATAAGGATCAGGACCAGACTGTGACTGATACAAGGTGTGCTTTTCTTCTTTACATCTAGTTTTTAAACAACAACAGTGTGACACGAAAGAGTGTGAATTTATGTGATACTATGGTGTTAATTTCAGAATCTTAATGACATTTATACAATGTTGAAAAACAGTTATTTTCTCAAGAATACTAAACAATTATTTTATTACTGTATAAATTAATTTGCAGTTACATAGTGTGTCATTGTTTCTGCTGTTCTGCTCATGTTTGCCCTTTTAACCTTGACCCTGTAATGCAAATGAATGTTTTGTAATGTCATTTTGTGTAGCAGCAGAAAGCGTTTGTGTGTGCGAGTGCTTCAGTGTGTGAATTGTGTGTGTGCGTGCTTCAGTGTGTGTTTGCTGGCGTCTGAATGCGTCTCATCTTGTGTGTGTTTAGCTGTTTGCTGTGGAGATTTCAGCATCAGTTTCCTGGAGGAGATCGACGCTCTCAGAGGATCCTGTGTGATTATACTGTGCAGATTTGAGATTAAAGATGGATATGACACAAGCCTCACTGAAAGAGATGCTGAGGAATCTGGCTCAAAGATAAACCTTATACAGATCATCAAGTGTTTAACTCCAGACATCCCAATCCTGATCACTTCAAGGGGAAATAACTGCAGGAGAAGAACTGCACCACTATCTTTTATAATGTTAGTTCAGATCATTATGGTGAATATGGCTTCAGGATTGAGCGTGGTGATCTGAAATACACCTACACAACAAACCCCTCCACTATCAATGTCATTGGTGAGTGATTAGAGCCGTTTAAATCAGAGCAGCTGTGAGAGAGTGTTTCTGTGAATCCCTCTCCTGACGTCCTGTCTCTGACTCTTCAGACGCGTTCATCAGAGAAGCACCGGATTGAGGAGCTCCATCACTCTCCATCAGTCCCTCACACACACACACACACACACACACACACACACACACACACACACACACACACACACACACACACACACACACACACACACACACACACACACACACACACACACACACACACACACACACACACACACACACACACACACACACACACACACACACACACACACACACACACACACACACACACACACACACACACACACACACACACACACACACACACACTGTGGAGTCTCCTGTGTGCCGGTGTAGTTCTCAGAAAGCTGCTTGAGAACGGCCTCAACACACACTTCTGCAGGAACTGTGGATTCAGAGGAAGATCATACAGGCTCAGGTTTCGTTTGGGACAGAGCCTTTCTCTCTCCATCTTACACATCCTCCACTCTCATGATTCTCTGCAGGATTGTGGGAGATTGAGTATCTGTCAACTGATTATTAGTAAAGTAATTAATGCTAATCTCTCAAACTTCATAAAGTTCCTCGGCTCCTGCCATCATTGTTAGTTTGGACTACACTTGGTTTTAATGTGTTTCTATTGCAGTGTAATTGTGGATTTCAGTAATAGTAATGAAGTACGTGTGCTTACTGTAGGGTTACGGTAGAATTAGGTGTAGTTTATATTTATTACTAAACCAAATGCATGTAGCGTGTAACAGGGACAGTGTTCCCTTATTTTGTATTTGAACAAGTGAACAGTGTGTGGTTTTCCTCTTCTTCTTCAGGTGTGAGTCTCGTCAGTGCTGGAGGTGTTGCAGCTCGTTGTGTTCGGCGCTGTCACGTGTGTTTGCGTGCGGTGTGTGAACGACACTGATAACATCTCGTGCGGTGTGTGAACGACACTGATAACATCTCGTGCGGTGTGTGAACGACACTGATAACATCTCGTGCGGTGTGTGAACGACACTGATAACATCTCGTGCGGTGTGTGAACGACACTGATAACATCTCGTGCGGTGTGTGAACGACACTGATAACATCTCGTGCGGTGTGTGAACGACACTGATAACATCTCGTGCGGTGTGTGAACGACACTGATAACATCTCGTGCGGTGTGTGAACGACACTGATAACATCTCGTGCGGTGTGTGAACGACACGGATAACATCTCGTGCGGTGTGTGAACGACACTGATAACATCTCGTGCGGTGTGTGAACGACACTGATAACATCTCGTGCGGTGTGTGAACGACACTGATAACATCTCGTGCGGTGTGTGAACGACACGGATAACATCTCGTGCGGTGTGTGAACGACACTGATAACATCTCGTGCGGTGTGTGAACGACACTGATAACATCTCGTGCGGTGTGTGAACGACACTGATAACATCTCGTGCGGTGTGTGAACGACACTGATAACATCTCGTGCGGTGTGTGAACGACACGGATAACATCTCGTGCGGTGTGTGAACGACACTGATAACATCTCGTGCGGTGTGTGAACGACACTGATAACATCTCGTGCGGTGTGTGAACGACACTGATAACATCTCGTGCGGTGTGTGAACGACACTGATAACATCTCGTGCGGTGTGTGAACGACACTGATAACATCTCGTGCGGTGTGTGAACGACACTGATAACATCTCGTGCGGTGTGTGAACGACACGGATAACATCTCGTGCGGTGTGTGAACGACACTGATAACATCTCGTGCGGTGTGTGAACGACACTGATAACATCTCGTGCGGTGTGTGAACGACACTGATAACATCTCGTGCGGTGTGTGAACGACACTGATAACATCTCGTGCGGTGTGTGAACGACACTGATAACATCTCGTGCGGTGTGTGAACGACACTGATAACATCTCGTGCGGTGTGTGAACGACACTGATAACATCTCGTGCGGTGTGTGAACGACACTGATAACATCTCGTGCGGTGTGTGAACGACACTGATAACATCTCGTGCGGTGTGTGAACGACACGGATAACATCTCGTGCGGTGTGTGAACGACACTGATAACATCTCGTGCGGTGTGTGAACGACACTGATAACATCTCGTGCGGTGTGTGAACGACACTGATAACATCTCGTGCGGTGTGTGAACGACACTGATAACATCTCGTGCGGTGTGTGAACGACACTGATAACATCTCGTGCGGTGTGTGAACGACACGGATAACATCTCGTGCGGTGTGTGAACGACACGGATAACATCTCGTGCGGTGTGTGAACGACACTGATAACATCTCGTGCGGTGTGTGAACGACACTGATAACATCTCGTGCGGTGTGTGAACGACACGGATAACATCTCGTGCGGTGTGTGAACGACACGGATAACATCTCGTGCGGTGTGTGAACGACACGGATAACATCTCGTGCGGTGTGTGAACGACACTGATAACATCTCGTGCGGTGTGTGAACGACACTGATAACATCTCGTGCGGTGTGTGAACGACACTGATAACATCTCGTGCGGTGTGTGAACGACACTGATAACATCTCGTGCGGTGTGTGAACGACACTGATAACATCTCGTGCGGTGTGTGAACGACACTGATAACATCTCGTGCGGTGTGTGAACGACACTGATAACATCTCGTGCGGTGTGTGAACGACACTGATAACATCTCGTGCGGTGTGTGAACGACACTGATAACATCTCGTGCGGTGTGTGAACGACACTGATAACATCTCGTGCGGTGTGTGAACGACACTGATAACATCTCGTGCGGTGTGTGAACGACACTGATAACATCTCGTGCGGTGTGTGAACGACACTGATAACATCTCGTGCGGTGTGTGAACGACACTGATAACATCTCGTGCGGTGTGTGAACGACACTGATAACATCTCGTGCGGTGTGTGAACGACACTGATAACATCTCGTGCGGTGTGTGAACGACACTGATAACATCTCGTGCGGTGTGTGAACGACACTGATAACATCTCGTGCGGTGTGTGAACGACACTGATAACATCTCGTGCGGTGTGTGAACGACACTGATAACATCTCGTGCGGTGTGTGAACGACACTGATAACATCTCGTGCGGTGTGTGAACGACACGGATAACATCTCGTGCGGTGTGTGAACGACACTGATAACATCTCGTGCGGTGTGTGAACGACACGGATAACATCTCGTGCGGTGTGTGAACGACACTGATAACATCTCGTGCGGTGTGTGAACGACACTGATAACATCTCGTGCGGTGTGTGAACGACACTGATAACATCTCGTGCGGTGTGTGAACGACACTGATAACATCTCGTGCGGTGTGTGAACGACACGGATAACATCTCGTGCGGTGTGTGAACGACACTGATAACATCTCGTGCGGTGTGTGAACGACACTGATAACATCTCGTGCGGTGTGTGAACGACACTGATAACATCTCGTGCGGTGTGTGAACGACACTGATAACATCTCGTGCGGTGTGTGAACGACACTGATAACATCTCGTGCGGTGTGTGAACGACACGGATAACATCTCGTGCGGTGTGTGAACGACACTGATAACATCTCGTGCGGTGTGTGAACGACACTGATAACATCTCGTGCGGTGTGTGAACGACACTGATAACATCTCGTGCGGTGTGTGAACGACACTGATAACATCTCGTGCGGTGTGTGAACGACACTGATAACATCTCGTGCGGTGTGTGAACGACACTGATAACATCTCGTGCGGTGTGTGAACGACACTGATAACATCTCGTGCGGTGTGTGAACGACACGGATAACATCTCGTGCGGTGTGTGAACGACACGGATAACATCTCGTGCGGTGTGTGAACGACACGGATAACATCTCGTGCGGTGTGTGAACGACACGGATAACATCTCGTGCGGTGTGTGAACGACACTGATAACATCTCGTGCGGTGTGTGAACGACACTGATAACATCTCGTGCGGTGTGTGAACGACACGGATAACATCTCGTGCGGTGTGTGAACGACACGGATAACATCTCGTGCGGTGTGTGAACGACACTGATAACATCTCGTGCGGTGTGTGAACGACACTGATAACATCTCGTGCGGTGTGTGAACGACACTGATAACATCTCGTGCGGTGTGTGAACGACACTGATAACATCTCGTGCGGTGTGTGAACGACACTGATAACATCTCGTGCGGTGTGTGAACGACACTGATAACATCTCGTGCGGTGTGTGAACGACACTGATAACATCTCGTGCGGTGTGTGAACGACACTGATAACATCTCGTGCGGTGTGTGAACGACACTGATAACATCTCGTGCGGTGTGTGAACGACACTGATAACATCTCGTGCGGTGTGTGAACGACACTGATAACATCTCGTGCGGTGTGTGAACGACACTGATAACATCTCGTGCGGTGTGTGAACGACACTGATAACATCTCGTGCGGTGTGTGAACGACACTGATAACATCTCGTGCGGTGTGTGAACGACACTGATAACATCTCGTGCGGTGTGTGAACGACACGGATAACATCTCGTGCGGTGTGTGAACGACACTGATAACATCTCGTGCGGTGTGTGAACGACACTGATAACATCTCGTGCGGTGTGTGAACGACACTGATAACATCTCGTGCGGTGTGTGAACGACACTGATAACATCTCGTGCGGTGTGTGAACGACACTGATAACATCTCGTGCGGTGTGTGAACGACACTGATAACATCTCGTGCGGTGTGTGAACGACACTGATAACATCTCGTGCGGTGTGTGAACGACACTGATAACATCTCGTGCGGTGTGTGAACGACACTGATAACATCTCGTGCGGTGTGTGAACGACACTGATAACATCTCGTGCGGTGTGTGAACGACACGGATAACATCTCGTGCGGTGTGTGAACGACACTGATAACATCTCGTGCGGTGTGTGAACGACACTGATAACATCTCGTGCGGTGTGTGAACGACACTGATAACATCTCGTGCGGTGTGTGAACGACACTGATAACATCTCGTGCGGTGTGTGAACGACACTGATAACATCTCGTGCGGTGTGTGAACGACACTGATAACATCTCGTGCGGTGTGTGAACGACACTGATAACATCTCGTGCGGTGTGTGAACGACACTGATAACATCTCGTGCGGTGTGTGAACGACACTGATAACATCTCGTGCGGTGTGTGAACGACACTGATAACATCTCGTGCGGTGTGTGAACGACACTGATAACATCTCGTGCGGTGTGTGAACGACACTGATAACATCTCGTGCGGTGTGTGAACGACACTGATAACATCTCGTGCGGTGTGTGAACGACACTGATAACATCTCGTGCGGTGTGTGAACGACACTGATAACATCTCGTGCGGTGTGTGAACGACACTGATAACATCTCGTGCGGTGTGTGAACGACACTGATAACATCTCGTGCGGTGTGTGAACGACACTGATAACATCTCGTGCGGTGTGTGAACGACACTGATAACATCTCGTGCGGTGTGTGAACGACACTGATAACATCTCGTGCGGTGTGTGAACGACACTGATAACATCTCGTGCGGTGTGTGAACGACACTGATAACATCTCGTGCGGTGTGTGAACGACACTGATAACATCTCGTGCGGTGTGTGAACGACACTGATAACATCTCGTGCGGTGTGTGAACGACACTGATAACATCTCGTGCGGTGTGTGAACGACACTGATAACATCTCGTGCGGTGTGTGAACGACACTGATAACATCTCGTGCGGTGTGTGAACGACACTGATAACATCTCGTGCGGTGTGTGAACGACACTGATAACATCTCGTGCGGTGTGTGAACGACACTGATAACATCTCGTGCGGTGTGTGAACGACACTGATAACATCTCGTGCGGTGTGTGAACGACACTGATAACATCTCGTGCGGTGTGTGAACGACACTGATAACATCTCGTGCGGTGTGTGAACGACACTGATAACATCTCGTGCGGTGTGTGAACGACACTGATAACATCTCGTGCGGTGTGTGAACGACACTGATAACATCTCGTGCGGTGTGTGAACGACACTGATAACATCTCGTGCGGTGTGTGAACGACACTGATAACATCTCGTGCGGTGTGTGAACGACACTGATAACATCTCGTGCGGTGTGTGAACGACACTGATAACATCTCGTGCGGTGTGTGAACGACACTGATAACATCTCGTGCGGTGTGTGAACGACACTGATAACATCTCGTGCGGTGTGTGAACGACACTGATAACATCTCGTGCGGTGTGTGAACGACACTGATAACATCTCGTGCGGTGTGTGAACGACACTGATAACATCTCGTGCGGTGTGTGAACGACACTGATAACATCTCGTGCGGTGTGTGAACGACACTGATAACATCTCGTGCGGTGTGTGAACGACACTGATAACATCTCGTGCGGTGTGTGAACGACACTGATAACATCTCGTGCGGTGTGTGAACGACACTGATAACATCTCGTGCGGTGTGTGAACGACACTGATAACATCTCGTGCGGTGTGTGAACGACACTGATAACATCTCGTGCGGTGTGTGAACGACACTGATAACATCTCGTGCGGTGTGTGAACGACACTGATAACATCTCGTGCGGTGTGTGAACGACACTGATAACATCTCGTGCGGTGTGTGAACGACACTGATAACATCTCGTGCGGTGTGTGAACGACACTGATAACATCTCGTGCGGTGTGTGAACGACACTGATAACATCTCGTGCGGTGTGTGAACGACACTGATAACATCTCGTGCGGTGTGTGAACGACACTGATAACATCTCGTGCGGTGTGTGAACGACACTGATAACATCTCGTGCGGTGTGTGAACGACACTGATAACATCTCGTGCGGTGTGTGAACGACACTGATAACATCTCGTGCGGTGTGTGAACGACACTGATAACATCTCGTGCGGTGTGTGAACGACACTGATAACATCTCGTGCGGTGTGTGAACGACACTGATAACATCTCGTGCGGTGTGTGAACGACACTGATAACATCTCGTGCGGTGTGTGAACGACACTGATAACATCTCGTGCGGTGTGTGAACGACACTGATAACATCTCGTGCGGTGTGTGAACGACACTGATAACATCTCGTGCGGTGTGTGAACGACACTGATAACATCTCGTGCGGTGTGTGAACGACACTGATAACATCTCGTGCGGTGTGTGAACGACACTGATAACATCTCGTGCGGTGTGTGAACGACACTGATAACATCTCGTGCGGTGTGTGAACGACACTGATAACATCTCGTGCGGTGTGTGAACGACACTGATAACATCTCGTGCGGTGTGTGAACGACACTGATAACATCTCGTGCGGTGTGTGAACGACACTGATAACATCTCGTGCGGTGTGTGAACGACACTGATAACATCTCGTGCGGTGTGTGAACGACACTGATAACATCTCGTGCGGTGTGTGAACGACACTGATAACATCTCGTGCGGTGTGTGAACGACACTGATAACATCTCGTGCGGTGTGTGAACGACACTGATAACATCTCGTGCGGTGTGTGAACGACACTGATAACATCTCGTGCGGTGTGTGAACGACACTGATAACATCTCGTGCGGTGTGTGAACGACACTGATAACATCTCGTGCGGTGTGTGAACGACACTGATAACATCTCGTGCGGTGTGTGAACGACACTGATAACATCTCGTGCGGTGTGTGAACGACACTGATAACATCTCGTGCGGTGTGTGAACGACACTGATAACATCTCGTGCGGTGTGTGAACGACACTGATAACATCTCGTGCGGTGTGTGAACGACACTGATAACATCTCGTGCGGTGTGTGAACGACACTGATAACATCTCGTGCGGTGTGTGAACGACACTGATAACATCTCGTGCGGTGTGTGAACGACACTGATAACATCTCGTGCGGTGTGTGAACGACACTGATAACATCTCGTGCGGTGTGTGAACGACACTGATAACATCTCGTGCGGTGTGTGAACGACACTGATAACATCTCGTGCGGTGTGTGAACGACACTGATAACATCTCGTGCGGTGTGTGAACGACACTGATAACATCTCGTGCGGTGTGTGAACGACACTGATAACATCTCGTGCGGTGTGTGAACGACACTGATAACATCTCGTGCGGTGTGTGAACGACACTGATAACATCTCGTGCGGTGTGTGAACGACACTGATAACATCTCGTGCGGTGTGTGAACGACACGGATAACATCTCGTGCTGTGTGTGAACGACACGGATAACATCTCGTGCGGTGTGTGAACGACACTGATAACATCTCGTGCGGTGTGTGAACGACACTGATAACATCTCGTGCGGTGTGTGAACGACACTGATAACATCTCGTGCGGTGTGTGAACGACACTGATAACATCTCGTGCGGTGTGTGAACGACACGGATAACATCTCGTGCGGTGTGTGAACGACACGGATAACATCTCGTGCGGTGTGTGAACGACACTGATAACATCTCGTGCGGTGTGTGAACGACACTGATAACATCTCGTGCGGTGTGTGAACGACACTGATAACATCTCGTGCGGTGTGTGAACGACACTGATAACATCTCGTGCGGTGTGTGAACGACACGGATAACATCTCGTGCGGTGTGTGAACGACACTGATAACATCTCGTGCGGTGTGTGAACGACACTGATAACATCTCGTGCGGTGTGTGAACGACACTGATAACATCTCGTGCGGTGTGTGAACGACACGGATAACATCTCGTGCGGTGTGTGAACGACACTGATAACATCTCGTGCGGTGTGTGAACGACACTGATAACATCTCGTGCGGTGTGTGAACGACACTGATAACATCTCGTGCGGTGTGTGAACGACACGGATAACATCTCGTGCGGTGTGTGAACGACACTGATAACATCTCGTGCGGTGTGTGAACGACACTGATAACATCTCGTGCGGTGTGTGAACGACACTGATAACATCTCGTGCGGTGTGTGAACGACACTGATAACATCTCGTGCGGTGTGTGAACGACACGGATAACATCTCGTGCGGTGTGTGAACGACACTGATAACATCTCGTGCGGTGTGTGAACGACACTGATAACATCTCGTGCGGTGTGTGAACGACACTGATAACATCTCGTGCGGTGTGTGAACGACACTGATAACATCTCGTGCGGTGTGTGAACGACACGGATAACATCTCGTGCGGTGTGTGAACGACACTGATAACATCTCGTGCGGTGTGTGAACGACACTGATAACATCTCGTGCGGTGTGTGAACGACACTGATAACATCTCGTGCGGTGTGTGAGCGACACTGATAACATCTCGTGCGGTGTGTGAACGACACTGATAACATCTCGTGCGGTGTGTGAACGACACTGATAACATCTCGTGCGGTGTGTGAACGACACTGATAACATCTCGTGCGGTGCGTGAACGACACTGATAACATCTCGTGCGGTGCGTGAACGACACTGATAACATCTCGTGCGGTGTGTGAACGACACTGATAACATCTCGTGCGGTGTGTGAACGACACGGATAACATCTCGTGCGGTGTGTGAACGACACTGATAACATCTCGTGCGGTGTGTGAACGACACGGATAACATCTCGTGCGGTGTGTGAACGACACGGATAACATCTCGTGCGGTGTGTGAACGACACTGATAACATCTCGTGCGGTGTGTGAACGACACTGATAACACACTGATGGATTCGGTTCATTGAAGCGCTCGTGTTTTTCTGAGATGTGGTGCAGATGATTTACCCAGTTATGTGGAGGGAAATATTTAAACAACTTTATTTAAGTGGCTCCTATTGAGTTTTTTTTAATACCAATAGTTTATATGTTAATGTCTCCAAAAACATGAAGTAAAAAATAATAACGTTTCCTCACAGTAGAAATAGGTGAGTTTAGATTCCTTAATTATTTGAATTATTTTAATAATATATTTTTATTATTTATTAATTTAATTTTTTTGTCTCCCATTTTTCAAATTTGAATTTAGAAATTACAAACATGTTTGACAAAATCTATAGATCTAAGAAAAACAAATAATGTTCTTGCAGTAAAATATCAAACTATCAAAATATAATGTAAAAAAAATTTGGACAAGCAAAATATTTCACTATCATTAACAAATCTAATTAGCATTTAAATGATAAACAGATATATAATTCACAATGAACAGGAAACATATTTCGACACTATACTTATTTTAGTAGACTTATAAACGCTGAGCGACGTCTCGGTTTCCTCACACTGGAAGAAGAGAGACGATACTCTTGTGTGCAACACCGCCTGCTCAGTACTTTTGTACTTAATGCACATTTAGACATGTTTTAGTGTGACTAAGGTTTGTGTTTCAGCCAGTCTGACTTATGATTAAATAAACAGCTAATATTAAACATGAACGCATGCCTTTCAGAACAATGAGAATGAAACTTCTGCAGGCTAGAAGAGATGGATCTACAAAACGCATTTCCACGAGTGAAGTGACTTACAAATGATTTATTCTCTACACAAAAACCCAAAGTTGTGACAAATGTCAACACTTTTTACCATCATAATAAAATACACAAACTGCTATCCATCTTTCAGGGCGTTCCTCACAGGAATGAAGAGCAGTCTGTTTACGCCAGTGATAACATGAAGATGAAACTCCTGCAGACGATCCAGAGCCCCAGATTTACTCCTCCATTGACCTCCAATGACCTCCAATGACCTCCAGCGCGTCCAGCAGAGTCTCAGGAGTCGGGGAGCGCCGCCTCACTTCATCCCTCACTTCATCCCTCACTTCATCCCTCACTCCATCCCTCACTTCATCCCTCACTCCATCCCTCACTTCATCCCTCACTCCATCCCTCACTTCATCCCTCACTCCATCCCTCACTTCATCCCTCACTCCATCCCTCACTTCATCCCTCACTCCATCCCTCACTTCATCCCTCACGTCATCCCTCACGTCATCTCTCACTTCATCCCGTCACGAAACGAGCAGAGTCGAAGGATTCAGAGGAAGAGCCGTCTGCAGCTCAGCTTTACACAACCGTTAAACGCCGTGACCCGCAGAGAGCTTCAGCAGTGTGTGTGTGTGTGTGTGTGTGGAGAGTGAGACAGGGGTCAAGGCCTGAAGGTCAAGATGTGCAGAAGCTGTGATCTGATTGGTCAGGGTTTCAGTCACATGGTCAAGGAAAGGATAAAAAGGATTGAACAGTTGCTCCGTCTCTTCTTTGCTGTTCTTCTTTTCCTCTCTCTCTCTCTCAGTATATTTTGGGTACGATTAATGATATTTATGTCATCTTATACATTTATTTTGTAACAATTTTGAGTGTAATCATAACCAGATATTGTCATTAAACCCTTTCAGCTACAAATGATGCACTAACTAGTTGTGATTTGATATTAATATTTAAATGCTTCCTATTGCAACACAATATCGTCACACCATAGCTCTCTCACACACGTTTAATAATAATAATTCATTACATTTATATAGCGCTTTATCAAAGTCTCTCAAAGTCGCTTTACATGGAAGGGGGAATCTCCTCAACCGCCACTAGAGTGCATCTCCACCTGGATGATGCGACGGCAGCCATATTGCGCCAGAACGCTCACCACAAACTAGCTTTATTGGTGGAGAGGAGACAGAGTGATGATGCAGCCAATCAGAGAAAGAGGATGGTTAGGAAGCCATGATGGACATATTTGGCCAGAATGCCGGGGTTACACCCCTACTCTTGCGAAAGACATCCTGGGATTTTTAATGACCACAGAGAGTCAGGACCTCGGTTTATCATCTCATCCAAATGACGGTGCTCATTTCAGTACGGTGTCCCCGTCACTATACTGGGGCGGTAGGACTCACACAGACCAGAGGGTGACGCCCCCTGCTGGCCTCCTAACACCACTTCCAGCAGCAATCAGTCTCCCATCCAGGAAAAGACCACACACATCCCCGCTTAGCTTTTGTGAGCAACCAGTCGTAGGCTAGAGGGTGACATTGCTGCCGGCTGTTTACCTGTGCTTATTTCTGTTGCAGCAGCGGCAGATAAACAGATGATTAATGTACAGTTTTATACCATCCTGCTGATAACATTTCTTTAGACTTTTGGTAATTCTGCAGCCGAATCCCTGCAGGAAAGCCTGCTTACAGTATAAGGACTTTACTACGGTAAAGAGTGTGTGTGTGTGACAAAGAGAGAGAGTGTGTGAACAATGTTTAACGGTTTCTCTATCATGACTCGTTCGCTGTGTCCCTCACGGTGAGGCGGAAGTACAGCCGTGGCAAGGTCAGAGGTAACACTTCCGGAAACACTGGAGCGGAGGCTAGCGGCAGATGCTAGCGGTGTTTGTGTGATTATTGCGGGAATAACGGGATCGCTCGCTCGCGGATCTGCAGGATATTATGGGATATGATCGGCTATGATGGGATATGGTTGGATATGATGGGATATGATCGCTGACGGCGCGCGGGGACGCACACGCTGGGAGACGCGCTGAAGAGAGCCGGAGCGCCGCAGCTTTTGTTCGCGAACACTGGAGCTTTACGATCATGATCTGATCATCTGATGCGCGTGGCGTAGCGGTGTGTGTGTCTGTCTGTCTGTGTGTGTGTGTGTGTGTGTGTGTGTGTGTGTCTGTGTGTGTGTGATGTCGCAGCTCAGCGAGTTCGTGGCTCCGCCGGAGTGTCCGGTGTTCGAGCCCAGCTGGCAGGAGTTCAGCGACCCGTTCGGCTTCATCCACAAGATCCGCGACATCGCCGAGAACACGGGCATCTGCAAGATCCGCCCGCCCACGGTAACACAACTACACAACAACAACACAGCTACACAACAATAACACGGGCATCTGCAAGATCCGCCCGCCCACGGTAACACAACTACACAACAACAACACAGCTACACAACAATAACACGGGCATCTGCAAGATCCGCCCGCCCACGGTAACACAACTACACAACAACAACACAGCTACACAACAATAACACGGGCATCTGCAAGATCCGCCCGCCCACGGTAACACAACTACACAACAACAACACAGCTACACAACAATAACACGGGCATCTGCAAGATCCGCCCGCCCACGGTAACACAACTACACAACAACAACACAGCTACACAACAATAACACGGGCATCTGCAAGATCCGCCCGCCCACGGTAACACAACTACACAACAACAACACAGCTACACAACAATAACACGGGCATCTGCAAGATCCGCCCGCCCACGGTAACACAACTACACAACAACAACACAACTACACAACAATAACACGGGCATCTGCAAGATCCGCCCGCCCACGGTAACACAACTACACAACAACAACACAGCTACACAACAATAACACGGGCATCTGCAAGATCCGCCCGCCCACGGTAACACAACTACACAACAACAACACAGCTACACAACAATAACACGGGCATCTGCAAGATCCGCCCGCCCACGGTAACACAACTACACAACAACAACACAGCTACACAACAATAACACGGGCATCTGCAAGATCCGCCCGCCTACGGCAACACAACTACACAACAACAACACAGCTACACAACAATAACACGGGCATCTGCAAGATCCGCCCACCCACGGTAACACAACTACACAACAATAACACAACACATCACAACAATAACACGGGCATCTGCAAGATCCGCCCGCCCACGGTAACACAACTACACAACTACACAACACAGCTACACAACAATAACACGGGCATCTGCAAGATCCGCCCGCCCACGGTATCACAACTACACAACAACAACACAGCTACACAACAATAACACGGGCATCTGCAAGATCCGCCCGCCCACGGTAACACAACTACACAACAACAACACAGCTACACAACAATAACACGGGCATCTGCAAGATCCGCCCGCCCACGGTAACACAACTACACAACAACAACACAGCTACACAACAATAACACGGGCATCTGCAAGATCCGCCCGCCCACGGTAACACAACTACACAACAACAACACAGCTACACAACAATAACACGGGCATCTGCAAGATCCGCCCGCCCACGGTAACACAACTACACAACAACAACACAACTACACAACAACAACACAGCTACACAACAATAACACGGGCATCTGCAAGATCCGCCCGCCCACGGTAACACAACTACACAACAACAACACAGCTACACAACAATAACACGGGCATCTGCAAGATCCGCCCGCCCACGGTAACACAACTACACAACAACAACACAACTACACAACAATAACACGGGCATCTGCAAGATCCGCCCGCCCACGGTAACACAACAATAACACAACTACACAACACAACAATAACACGGGCATCTGCAAGATCCGCCCGCCCACAGTTACACAACAATACACAACACATCAACAACAACTACACAACACATTAACTACACAACACATCAACAACAATAACACGGGCATCAGCAAGATCCGCCCGTCCACGGTAACACAACTACACAACACATCAACAACAATAACATGGGCATCTGCAAGATCCGCCCGCCCACGGTAACACAACTACACAACAACAACACAACTACACAACAATAACACGGGCATCTGCAAGATCCGCCCGCCCACGGTAACACAACTACACAACAATACACAACACATCAACAACAACTACACAACACATCAACAACAATAACACAACTACACAACAATAACACGGGCATCTGCAAGATCCGCACGCCCACGGTAACACAACTACACAACAACAACACATCACAACAGTAACACGGGCATCTGCAAGATCCGCCCGCCCACGGTAACACAACTACACAACACATAACACAACACAACAATAACACGGGCATCTGCAAGATCCGCCCCGCCCACGGTAACACAACTACACAACAATAACACAGGCATCTGCAAGATCCGCCCACGGTAACACAACTACACAACAATAACACAGGCATCTGGATCACCCTGGATGAATCAGTGTTTTTGAACGAATCTCTTGAATGAATGATTCAATGAGTCACTCATAAAGATTCACTTGTTTCATTACTGGATGAATCAGTGTTTCTGAAAGAGATTGTCAGCGGTTGGAGACACAGCCAGAGATAGTGTGTCTGACTCGAGGTCTCAGGCTCAGAGCGTGTGTGATGGGATGTTGTTAGCGTGTGATGGCTTGTTGTTAGCGTGTGATGGCATGTTGTTAGCGTGTGCTATGTGTGTTTCAGGGCTGGCAGCCTCCCTTCGCCTGTGACTTGCGCAGCTTCCGCTTCACTCCACGCATCCAGCGGCTCAATGAGCTGGAGGTCAGTCTGATCACACGTGTGTGTGTGTGTGTGTGTGTGTGTGTGAGTGTGTTCCTCACCTCGTGTCCTGCCTTCAGGCCCTCACCAGAGTCAAGCTCAACTTCCTGGACCAGATCTCCAAGTTCTGGGAGCTTCAGGGCTGCAAGCTTCGCTTTCCTCACGTGGAGAGAAGAGTTCTGGACCTGTACCTGCTGAGCAAGGTAAACACACTCTCTCTCTCTGTGTGTGTGTGTGTGTGTGTGTGTGTGTGTGACACCACTGCTTGTGACTCTTTGAAAGACATTAATGCTTTTATTTGCATTAAATTGATCATAAGTGACAGTAAAGACATTTACAATCTAACAAAAGATTATCTTATTAGTTTTACTGTATTAATCATCTAATAAATTAAGCTTTAATCACTGGAATAAATGACACTTTACTATATATTCACATAGAAAACAGCTGTTTTACACTAATATAATATTACACTGTTTTACTGTATTTATCATCTAATAAATTCAGCTTTAATCACAGGAATAAATCACACTTTACTATATATTCACATAGAAAACAGCTGTTTTACACTGATATAATATTACACTGTTTTACTGTATTTATCATCTAATAAATTCAGCTTTAATCACAGGAATAAATGACACTTTACTATATATTCACATAGAAAACAGCTGTTTTACACTGATATAATATTACACTGTTTTACTGTATTTATCATCTAATAAATTCAGCTTTAATCACAGGAATAAATGACACTTTACTATATATTCACATAGAAAACAGCTGTTTTACACTGATATAATATTACACTGTTTTACTGTATTTATCATCTAATAAATTCAGCTTTAATCACAGGAATAAATGACACTTTACTATATATTCACATAGAAAACAGCTGTTTTACACTGATATAATATTACACTGTTTTACTGTATTTATCATCTAATAAATTCAGCTTTAATCACAGGAATAAATGACACTTTACTATATATTCACACAGAAAACAGCTGTTTTACACTGATATAATATTACACTGTTTTACTGTATTTATCATCTAATAAATTCAGCTTTAATCACAGGAATAAATCACACTTTACTATATATTCACATAGAAAACAGCTGTTTTACACTCATATAATATTACACTGTTTTACTGTATTTATCATCTAATAAATTCAGCTTTAATCACAGGAATAAATGACACTTTACTATATATTCACATAGAAAACAGCTGTATTACACTGATATAATATTACACTGTTTTACTGTATTTATCATCTAATAAATTCAGCTTTAATCACAGGAATAAATGACACTTTACTATATATTCACATAGAAAACAGCTGTTTTACACTGATATAATATTACACTGTTTTACTGTATTTATCATCTAATAAATTCAGCTTTAATCACAGGAATAAATGACACTTTACTATATATTCACATAGAAAACAGCTGTTTTACACTGATATAATATTACACTGTTTTACTGTATTTATCATCTAATAAATTCAGCTTTAATCACAGGAATAAATGACACTTTACTATATATTCACATAGAAAACAGCTGTTTTACACTGATATAATATTACACTGTTTTACTGTATTTATCATCTAATAAATTCAGCTTTAATCACAGGAATAAATGACACTTTACTATATATTCACACAGAAAACAGCTGTTTTACACTGATATAATATTACACTGTTTTACTGTATTTATCATCTAATAAATTCAGCTTTAATCACAGGAATAAATGACACTTTACTATATATTCACACAGAAAACAGCTGTTTTACACTGATATAATATTACACTGTTTTACTGTATTTATCATCTAATAAATTCAGCTTTAATCACAGGAATAAATGACACTTTACTATATATTCACACAGAAAACAGCTGTTTTACACTCATATAATATTACACTGTTTTACTGTATTTATCATCTAATAAATTCAGCTTTAATCACAGGAATAAATGACACTTTACTATATATTCACACAGAAAACAGCTGTTTTACACTGATATAATATTACACTGTTTTACTGTATTTATCATCTAATAAATTCAGCTTTAATCACAGGAATAAATGACACTTTACTATATATTCACATAGAAAACAGCTGTTTTACACTGATATAATATTACACTGTTTTACTGTATTTATCATCTAATAAATTCAGCTTTAATCACAGGAATAAATGACACTTTACTATATATTCACATAGAAAACAGCTGTTTTACACTGATATAATATTACACTGTTTTACTGTATTTATCATCTAATAAATTCAGCTTTAATCACAGGAATAAATGACACTTTACTATATATTCACACAGAAAACAGCTGTTTTACACTGATATAATATTACACTGTTTTACTGTATTTATCATCTAATAAATTCAGCTTTAATCACAGGAATAAATCACACTTTACTATATATTCACATAGAAAACAGCTGTTTTACACTGATATAATATTACACTGTTTTACTGTATTTATCATCTAATAAATTCAGCTTTAATCACAGGAATAAATGACACTTTACTATATATTCACATAGAAAACAGCTGTTTTACACTGATATAATATTACACTGTTTTACTGTATTTATCATCTAATAAATTCAGCTTTAATCACAGGAATAAATGACACTTTACTATATATTCACATAGAAAACAGCTGTTTTACACTGATATAATATTACACTGTTTTACTGTATTTATCATCTAATAAATTCAGCTTTAATCACAGGAATAAATGACACTTTACTATATATTCACACAGAAAACAGCTGTTTTACACTGATATAATATTACACTGTTTTACTGTATTTATCATCTAATAAATTCAGCTTTAATCACAGGAATAAATCACACTTTACTATATATTCACATAGAAAACAGCTGTTTTACACTGATATAATATTACACTGTTTTACTGTATTTATCATCTAATAAATTCAGCTTTAATCACAGGAATAAATGACACTTTACTATATATTCACATAGAAAACAGCTGTTTTACACTGATATAATATTACACTGTTTTACTGTATTTATCATCTAATAAATTCAGCTTTAATCACAGGAATAAATGACACTTTACTATATATTCACATAGAAAACAGCTGTTTTACACTGATATAATATTACACTGTTTTACTGTATTTATCATCTAATAAATTCAGCTTTAATCACAGGAATAAATGACACTTTACTATATATTCACATAGAAAACAGCTGTTTTACACTGATATAATATTACACTGTTTTACTGTATTTATCATCTAATAAATTCAGCTTTAATCACAGGAATAAATGACACTTTACTATATATTCACACAGAAAACAGCTGTTTTACACTGATATAATATTACACTGTTTTACTGTATGATGAGTGGTGTTGGTTTGAGGGACAAGCAGTGTCTGACTCTGTGTGTTGGCAGCTTGTGTCTGCAGAAGGAGGATTCGAGGTGGTCTGTAAGGAGAAGCGATGGTCAAAGATCAGCAGTCGGATGGGTTTTCCCGGCGGGAAAGGCGTGGGAACACTGCTGCGCTCTCACTTCGAGCGGATCCTGTATCCGTATGAGCTGTTCCAGTCCGGAGCATCTCTAACAGTGAGTGTGACTCCTTCATGTGACGACAGTGAGCCTCGTGCCGCTCCTGACTGTGTGTGTGTGTGTGTAGGGTGTTGTTCACAGGCTTTACCCAGAAGACCCTGAGGACGTGGATGAAGGGATTGGAGGTGTAGAGGAAGAGGCCACAGAGGAGGATGAAGAGAAGGAGAGACAGCCAGAGCGCCGTTCCCCTCGACGGCTGAAGGATGAGGTGAGTGTGAGGCTCCGGTTCCCTTCTGATCCGCAGACACGATCAACAGATAAACACTCAGTGATCTGTCTGGTGTTTAAGTCCCGCCCCTTCAGACCTCTCCAATCACTGAGTGTTTAACGCCCGCCCCTTCAGGCCTCTCCAATCACTGAGTGTTTAAGTCCCGCCCCTTCAGGCCTCTCCAATCACTGAGTGTTTAAGTCCCGCCCCTTCAGGCCTCTCAAATCACTGAGTGTTTAAGTCCCGCCCCTTCAGGCCTCTCAAATCACTGAGTGTTTAAGTCCCGCCCCTTCAGGCCTCTCCAATCACTGAGTGTTTAACGCCCGCCCCTTCAGGCCTCTCCAATCACTGAGTGTTTAAGTCCCGCCCCTTCAGACCTCTCCAATCACTGTTTAAGTCCCGCCCCTTCAGACCTCTCCAATCACTGAGTGTTTAAGTCCCGCCCCTTCAGGCCTCTCCAATCACCGAGTGTTTAAGTCCCGCCCCTTCAGGCCTCTCCAATCACTGAGTGTTTAAGTCCCGCCCCTTCAGACCTCTCCAATCACTGTTTAAGTCCCGCCCCTTCAGACCTCTCCAATCACTGAGTGTTTAAGTCCCGCCCCTTCAGGCCTCTCAAATCACTGAGTGTTTAAGTCCCGCCCCTTCAGGCCTCTCCAATCACAGAGTGTTTAAGTCCCGCCCCTTCAGGCCTCTCCAATCACAGAGTGTTTAAGTCCCGCCCCTTCAGGCCTCTCCAATCACTGAGTGTTTAAGTCCCGCCCCTTCAGGCCTCTCCAATCACTGAGTGTTTAAGTCCCGCCCCTTCAGGCCTCTCCAATCACCGAGTGTTTAAGTCCCGCCCCTTCAGGCCTCTCCAATCACCGAGTGTTTAACGCCCGCCCCTTCAGGCCTCTCCAATCACTGAGTGTTTAAGTCCCGCCCCTTCAGGCCTCTCCAATCACTGAGTGTTTAAGTCCCGCCCCTTCAGACCTCTCCAATCACTGAGTGTTTAAGTCCTGCCCCTTCAGGCCTCTCCAATCACTGAGTGTTTAAGTCCCGCCCCTTCAGGCCTCTCAAATCACTGAGTGTTTAAGTCCCGCCCCTTCAGGCCTCTCAAATCACTGAGTGTTTAAGTCCCGCCCCTTCAGGCCTCTCAAATCACTGAGTGTTTAAGTCCCGCCCCTTCAGGCCTCTCAAATCACTGAGTGTTTAAGTCCCGCCCCTTCAGGCCTCTCCAATCACTGAGTGTTTAACGCCCGCCCCTTCAGGCCTCTCCAATCACTGAGTGTTTAAGTCCCGCCCCTTCAGACCTCTCCAATCACTGTTTAAGTCCCGCCCCTTCAGACCTCTCCAATCACTGTTTATGTCCCGCCCCTTCAGGCCTCTCCAATCACTGAGTGTTTAAGTCCTGCCCCTTCAGGCCTCTCCAATCACTGAGTGTTTAAGTCCCGCCCCTTCAGGCCTCTCAAATCACTGAGTGTTTAAGTCCCGCCCCTTCAGGCCTCTCAAATCACTGAGTGTTTAAGTCCCGCCCCTTCAGGCCTCTCAAATCACTGAGTGTTTAAGTCCCGCCCCTTCAGGCCTCTCCAATCACTGAGTGTTTAACGCCCGCCCCTTCAGGCCTCTCCAATCACTGAGTGTTTAAGTCCCGCCCCTTCAGACCTCTCCAATCACTGTTTAAGTCCCGCCCCTTCAGACCTCTCCAATCACTGTTTAAGTCCCGCCCCTTCAGACCTCTCCAATCACTGAGTGTTTAAGTCCCGCCCCTTCAGGCCTCTCCAATCACTGAGTGTTTAAGTCCCGCCCCTTCAGACCTCTCCAATCACTGAGTGTTTAAGTCCCGCCCCTTCAGACCTCTCCAATCACTGAGTGTTTAACGCCCGCCCCTTCAGGCCTCTCCAATCACTGAGTGTTTAAGTCCCGCCCCTTCAGACCTCTCCAATCACTGTTTAAGTCCCGCCCCTTCAGACCTCTCCAATCACTGAGTGTTTAAGTCCCGCCCCTTCAGGCCTCTCCAATCACCGAGTGTTTAAGTCCCGCCCCTTCAGGCCTCTCCAATCACTGAGTGTTTAAGTCCCGCCCCTTCAGACCTCTCCAATCACTGTTTAAGTCCCGCCCCTTCAGACCTCTCCAATCACTGAGTGTTTAAGTCCCGCCCCTTCAGGCCTCTCAAATCACTGAGTGTTTAAGTCCCGCCCCTTCAGGCCTCTCCAATCACAGAGTGTTTAAGTCCCGCCCCTTCAGGCCTCTCCAATCACAGAGTGTTTAAGTCCCGCCCCTTCAGGCCTCTCCAATCACTGAGTGTTTAAGTCCCGCCCCTTCAGGCCTCTCCAATCACTGAGTGTTTAAGTCCCGCCCCTTCAGGCCTCTCCAATCACCGAGTGTTTAAGTCCCGCCCCTTCAGGCCTCTCCAATCACCGAGTGTTTAACGCCCGCCCCTTCAGGCCTCTCCAATCACTGAGTGTTTAAGTCCCGCCCCTTCAGGCCTCTCCAATCACTGAGTGTTTAAGTCCCGCCCCTTCAGACCTCTCCAATCACTGAGTGTTTAAGTCCTGCCCCTTCAGGCCTCTCCAATCACTGAGTGTTTAAGTCCCGCCCCTTCAGGCCTCTCAAATCACTGAGTGTTTAAGTCCCGCCCCTTCAGGCCTCTCAAATCACTGAGTGTTTAAGTCCCGCCCCTTCAGGCCTCTCAAATCACTGAGTGTTTAAGTCCCGCCCCTTCAGGCCTCTCAAATCACTGAGTGTTTAAGTCCCGCCCCTTCAGGCCTCTCCAATCACTGAGTGTTTAACGCCCGCCCCTTCAGGCCTCTCCAATCACTGAGTGTTTAAGTCCCGCCCCTTCAGACCTCTCCAATCACTGTTTAAGTCCCGCCCCTTCAGACCTCTCCAATCACTGTTTATGTCCCGCCCCTTCAGGCCTCTCCAATCACTGAGTGTTTAAGTCCTGCCCCTTCAGGCCTCTCCAATCACTGAGTGTTTAAGTCCCGCCCCTTCAGGCCTCTCAAATCACTGAGTGTTTAAGTCCCGCCCCTTCAGGCCTCTCAAATCACTGAGTGTTTAAGTCCCGCCCCTTCAGGCCTCTCAAATCACTGAGTGTTTAAGTCCCGCCCCTTCAGGCCTCTCCAATCACTGAGTGTTTAACGCCCGCCCCTTCAGGCCTCTCCAATCACTGAGTGTTTAAGTCCCGCCCCTTCAGACCTCTCCAATCACTGTTTAAGTCCCGCCCCTTCAGACCTCTCCAATCACTGTTTAAGTCCCGCCCCTTCAGACCTCTCCAATCACTGAGTGTTTAAGTCCCGCCCCTTCAGGCCTCTCCAATCACTGAGTGTTTAAGTCCCGCCCCTTCAGACCTCTCCAATCACTGAGTGTTTAAGTCCCGCCCCTTCAGACCTCTCCAATCACTGAGTGTTTAAGTCCCGCCCCTTCAGACCTCTCCAATCACTGTTTAAGTCCCGCCCCTTCAGACCTCTCCAATCACTGTTTAAGTCCCGCCCCTTCAGACCTCTCCAATCACTGTTTAAGTCCCGCCCCTTCAGACCTCTCCAATCACTGAGTGTTTAAGTCCTGCCCCTTCAGGCCTCTCCAATCACTGAGTGTTTAAGTCCCGCCCCTTCAGGCCTCTCAAATCACTGAGTGTTTAAGTCCCGCCCCTTCAGGCCTCTCAAATCACTGAGTGTTTAAGTCCCGCCCCTTCAGGCCTCTCCAATCACTGAGTGTTTAACGCCCGCCCCTTCAGGCCTCTCCAATCACTGAGTGTTTAAGTCCCGCCCCTTCAGACCTCTCCAATCACTGTTTAAGTCCCGCCCCTTCAGACCTCTCCAATCACTGTTTAAGTCCCGCCCCTTCAGACCTCTCCAATCACTGAGTGTTTAAGTCCCGCCCCTTCAGGCCTCTCCAATCACCGAGTGTTTAAGTCCCGCCCCTTCAGGCCTCTCCAATCACTGAGTGTTTAACGCCCGCCCCTTCAGACCTCTCCAATCACTGAGTGTTTAAGTCCCGCCCCTTCAGACCTCTCCAATCACTGTTTAAGTCCCGCCCCTTCAGACCTCTCCAATCACTGTTTAAGTCCCGCCCCTTCAGACCTCTCCAATCACTGAGTGTTTAAGTCCCGCCCCTTCAGACCTCTCCAATCACTGTTTAAGTCCCGCCCCTTCAGACCTCTCCAATCACTGAGTGTTTAAGTCCCGCCCTTTCAGACCTCTCCAATCACTGAGTGTTTAAGTCCCGCCCCTTCAGACCTCTCCAATCACTGAGTGTTTAAGTCCCGCCCCTTCAGACCTCTCCAATCACCGAGTGTTTAAGTCCCGCCCCTTCAGGCCTCTCCAATCACTGAGTGTTTAAGTCCCGCCCCTTCAGACCTCTCCAATCACCGAGTGTTTAAGTCCCGCCCCTTCAGGCCTCTCCAATCACTGAGTGTTTAAGTCCCGCCCCTTCAGGCCTCTCCAATCACTGAGTGTTTAAGTCCCGCCCCTTCAGACCTCTCCAATCACCGAGTGTTTAAGTCCCGCCCCTTCAGGCCTCTCCAATCACTGAGTGTTTAAGTCCTGCCCCTTCAGGCCTCTCCAATCACTGAGTGTTTAAGTCCCGCCCCTTCAGGCCTCTCAAATCACTGAGTGTTTAAGTCCCGCCCCTTCAGGCCTCTCAAATCACTGAGTGTTTAAGTCCCGCCCCTTCAGGCCTCTCCAATCACTGAGTGTTTAACGCCCGCCCCTTCAGGCCTCTCCAATCACTGAGTGTTTAAGTCCCGCCCCTTCAGACCTCTCCAATCACTGTTTAAGTCCCGCCCCTTCAGACCTCTCCAATCACTGAGTGTTTAAGTCCCGCCCCTTCAGGCCTCTCCAATCACCGAGTGTTTAAGTCCCGCCCCTTCAGGCCTCTCCAATCACTGAGTGTTTAAGTCCCGCCCCTTCAGACCTCTCCAATCACTGTTTAAGTCCCGCCCCTTCAGACCTCTCCAATCACTGAGTGTTTAAGTCCCGCCCCTTCAGGCCTCTCAAATCACTGAGTGTTTAAGTCCCGCCCCTTCAGGCCTCTCCAATCACAGAGTGTTTAAGTCCCGCCCCTTCAGGCCTCTCCAATCACAGAGTGTTTAAGTCCCGCCCCTTCAGGCCTCTCCAATCACTGAGTGTTTAAGTCCCGCCCCTTCAGGCCTCTCCAATCACTGAGTGTTTAAGTCCCGCCCCTTCAGGCCTCTCCAATCACCGAGTGTTTAAGTCCCGCCCCTTCAGGCCTCTCCAATCACCGAGTGTTTAACGCCCGCCCCTTCAGGCCTCTCCAATCACTGAGTGTTTAAGTCCCGCCCCTTCAGGCCTCTCCAATCACTGAGTGTTTAAGTCCCGCCCCTTCAGACCTCTCCAATCACTGAGTGTTTAAGTCCTGCCCCTTCAGGCCTCTCCAATCACTGAGTGTTTAAGTCCCGCCCCTTCAGGCCTCTCAAATCACTGAGTGTTTAAGTCCCGCCCCTTCAGGCCTCTCAAATCACTGAGTGTTTAAGTCCCGCCCCTTCAGGCCTCTCAAATCACTGAGTGTTTAAGTCCCGCCCCTTCAGGCCTCTCAAATCACTGAGTGTTTAAGTCCCGCCCCTTCAGGCCTCTCCAATCACTGAGTGTTTAACGCCCGCCCCTTCAGGCCTCTCCAATCACTGAGTGTTTAAGTCCCGCCCCTTCAGACCTCTCCAATCACTGTTTAAGTCCCGCCCCTTCAGACCTCTCCAATCACTGTTTATGTCCCGCCCCTTCAGGCCTCTCCAATCACTGAGTGTTTAAGTCCTGCCCCTTCAGGCCTCTCCAATCACTGAGTGTTTAAGTCCCGCCCCTTCAGGCCTCTCAAATCACTGAGTGTTTAAGTCCCGCCCCTTCAGGCCTCTCAAATCACTGAGTGTTTAAGTCCCGCCCCTTCAGGCCTCTCCAATCACTGAGTGTTTAACGCCCGCCCCTTCAGGCCTCTCCAATCACTGAGTGTTTAAGTCCCGCCCCTTCAGACCTCTCCAATCACTGTTTAAGTCCCGCCCCTTCAGACCTCTCCAATCACTGTTTATGTCCCGCCCCTTCAGACCTCTCCAATCACTGAGTGTTTAAGTCCTGCCCCTTCAGGCCTCTCCAATCACTGAGTGTTTAAGTCCCGCCCCTTCAGGCCTCTCAAATCACTGAGTGTTTAAGTCCCGCCCCTTCAGGCCTCTCAAATCACTGAGTGTTTAAGTCCCGCCCCTTCAGGCCTCTCAAATCACTGAGTGTTTAAGTCCCGCCCCTTCAGGCCTCTCCAATCACTGAGTGTTTAACGCCCGCCCCTTCAGGCCTCTCCAATCACTGAGTGTTTAAGTCCCGCCCCTTCAGACCTCTCCAATCACTGTTTAAGTCCCGCCCCTTCAGACCTCTCCAATCACTGTTTATGTCCCGCCCCTTCAGGCCTCTCCAATCACTGAGTGTTTAAGTCCCGCCCCTTCAGACCTCTCCAATCACTGTTTAAGTCCCGCCCCTTCAGACCTCTCCAATCACTGTTTAAGTCCCGCCCCTTCAGACCTCTCCAATCACTGAGTGTTTAAGTCCCGCCCCTTCAGGCCTCTCCAATCACTGAGTGTTTAAGTCCCGCCCCTTCAGACCTCTCCAATCACTGAGTGTTTAAGTCCCGCCCCTTCAGACCTCTCCAATCACTGAGTGTTTAAGTCCCGCCCCTTCAGACCTCTCCAATCACTGTTTAAGTCCCGCCCCTTCAGACCTCTCCAATCACTGTTTAAGTCCCACCCCTTCAGACCTCTCCAATCACTGAGTGTTTAAGTCCTGCCCCTTCAGGCCTCTCCAATCACTGAGTGTTTAAGTCCCGCCCCTTCAGGCCTCTCAAATCACTGAGTGTTTAAGTCCCGCCCCTTCAGGCCTCTCAAATCACTGAGTGTTTAAGTCCCGCCCCTTCAGGCCTCTCCAATCACTGAGTGTTTAACGCCCGCCCCTTCAGGCCTCTCCAATCACTGAGTGTTTAAGTCCCGCCCCTTCAGACCTCTCCAATCACTGTTTAAGTCCCGCCCCTTCAGACCTCTCCAATCACTGTTTAAGTCCCGCCCCTTCAGACCTCTCCAATCACTGAGTGTTTAAGTCCCGCCCCTTCAGGCCTCTCCAATCACCGAGTGTTTAAGTCCCGCCCCTTCAGGCCTCTCCAATCACTGAGTGTTTAACGCCCGCCCCTTCAGACCTCTCCAATCACTGAGTGTTTAAGTCCCGCCCCTTCAGACCTCTCCAATCACTGTTTAAGTCCCGCCCCTTCAGACCTCTCCAATCACTGTTTAAGTCCCGCCCCTTCAGACCTCTCCAATCACTGAGTGTTTAAGTCCCGCCCCTTCAGACCTCTCCAATCACTGTTTAAGTCCCGCCCCTTCAGACCTCTCCAATCACTGAGTGTTTAAGTCCCGCCCTTTCAGACCTCTCCAATCACTGAGTGTTTAAGTCCCGCCCCTTCAGACCTCTCCAATCACTGAGTGTTTAAGTCCCGCCCCTTCAGACCTCTCCAATCACCGAGTGTTTAAGTCCCGCCCCTTCAGGCCTCTCCAATCACTGAGTGTTTAAGTCCCGCCCCTTCAGACCTCTCCAATCACCGAGTGTTTAAGTCCCGCCCCTTCAGGCCTCTCCAATCACTGAGTGTTTAAGTCCCGCCCCTTCAGGCCTCTCCAATCACTGAGTGTTTAAGTCCCGCCCCTTCAGACCTCTCCAATCACCGAGTGTTTAAGTCCCGCCCCTTCAGGCCTCTCCAATCACTGAGTGTTTAAGTCCCGCCCCTTCAGACCTCTCCAATCACCGAGTGTTTAAGTCCCGCCCCTTCAGGCCTCTCCAATCACTGAGTGTTTAAGTCCCGCCCCTTCAGACCTCTCCAATCACCGAGTGTTTAAGTCCCGCCCCTTCAGGCCTCTCCAATCACTGAGTGTTTAAGTCCCGCCCCTTCAGACCTCTCCAATCACCGAGTGTTTAAGTCCCGCCCCTTCAGACCTCTCCAATCACTGAGTGTTTAAGTCCCGCCCCTTCAGGCCTCTCCAATCACTGAGTGTTTAAGTCCCGCCCCTTCAGACCTCTCCAATCACTGAGTGTTTAAGTCCCGCCCCTTCAGGCCTCTCCAATCACTGAGTGTTTAAGTCCCGCCCCTTCAGACCTCTCCAATCACCGAGTGTTTAAGTCCCGCCCCTTCAGGCCTCTCCAATCACTGAGTGTTTAAGTCCCGCCCTTTCAGGCCTCTCCAATCACTGAGTGTTTAAGTCCCGCCCCTTCAGGCCTCTCCAATCACTGAGTGTTTAAGTCCCGCCCTTTCAGGCCTGTCCAATCACTGAGTGTTTAAGTCACATCAGTGACATCAGAGCTGACCTCTGACCCTTGTGTTGTTTCAGAGGGAAAACACGGAGCCCAAAGCAGTGCAGGTGTTCAGCGGCATGGACATCATTTCAGCGGGTGAGACTTTCATCAGATCCATAACACGGAGTCATCAGTGCTGCTCAACAGGTGTGTGAAGATATATGTGTGTGTGTGCGTCCAGACGACGAGGGCTTCCTTCGGAAACAGAAGCACATGAAGGCTCAGGCGTTCGCGATTAAAATGCGTCCACGCAAGGAGGTTCTGGAGGTGAATTATGTGAGTATGAGTTGTGTGTCAGAGCAGCTCTTCTGTGTGTTACCCCAGCCCTGTGTGTGCCACTGACCTCTGTCTGAGGTGTGTGTGTGTGTGTGTGTGCTGCAGATCGACCTGTACATGTGCATGGCGTGTGGGCGGGGTGACGAGGAGGACCGGCTCCTGCTGTGTGACGGCTGTGACGACAGTTACCACACCTTCTGCCTGATCCCGCCCCTGCAGGACGTGCCCAAAGGAGACTGGCGCTGCCCCAAGTGTGTGGCGGAGGTACGACACACACACACACACACACACACACACACACACACACGTGTCCTGTCATGTCACGGGTGATAGTGAGCTGATGTGCTCCTCATGCAGGAGTGCAGCAAGCCTCGGGAGGCGTTCGGGTTCGAGCAGGCCGTGCGCGAGTACACGCTCCAGAGCTTCGGAGAGATGGCCGACCACTTCAAATCCGACTACTTCAACATGCCTGTTCACGTGAGACTCTGAATGCTGCAGCATCCCACAGCAGAGTCAGAGTGTGTGTGTGAGTGAGTGAGAGAGAATGAGTGTGTGTGTGTGTGTGTGTGTGTGAGTGAGAGATTTAATGAGTGTGTGTGTGTGTGTGTGTGTGCGCGAGAGTGAGAGAGAGAGTGTGCGCGAGAGTGAATGAGTGTGTGTGTATGAGTGAGTGAGAGAGAATGAGTGTGTGTGTGTGTGTGTGTGTGTGTGAGTGAGAGATTTAATGAGTGTGTGTGTGTGTGTGTGTGTGTGTGTGTGTGCGCGAGAGTGAGAGAGAGAGTGTGCGCGAGAGTGAATGAGTGTGTGTGTATGAGTGAGTGAGAGAGAATGAGTGTGTGTGTGTGTGAGTGAGAGATTTAATGAGTGTGTGTGTGTGTGTGCGTGCGCGAGAGTGAGAGAGAGAGTGCGCGCGAGAGTGAATGAGTGTGTGTGTATGAGTGAGTGAGAGAGAGAGTGTGAGTGAGAGAGAGTGTGCGCGCGAGAGGGAATGAGTGTGTGTGTGTGTGAGTGAGAGATTTAATGAGTGTGTGTGTGTGTGTGTGTGCGTGCGCGAGAGTGAGAGAGAGAGTGCGCGCGAGAGTGAATGAGTGTGTGTGTATGAGTGAGTGAGAGAGAGAGTGTGAGTGAGAGAGAGTGTGCGCGCGAGAGGGAATGAGTGTGTGTGTGTGTGTGAGTGAGAGATTTAATGAGTGTGTGTGTGTGTGTGTGTGCGCGAGAGTGAGAGAGAGTGTGCGCGCGAGAGTTAAGTCAAGTCACCTTTATTTATATAGTCAAAGTCAAGTCAAAGTCAGCTTTATTGTCAATTCTGCAATACATACAGTGCATACATATAGAGAATTGAAATTCCGTTACTCTCAGACCCAAGGCGAATACAGTTAACAACAACAATAATTTAACAGTAACAGTAACAACAACAACAACAGAAGATGAAGATAAAATACAATAAAATTAAACTAGATGGATAAAGTGAGTTATGGAGGTAAAGTGGCGATGGCAAATAGTGCAACAATAGTAAATAGTAATAGTGCAATTTCAAATTAAGGCAGTGCAAATGTAATAGGAGAGAAATGCAAGGACAACATAATGAGGTGGATGAATAAGAGAATAACTGATGGTGGGTAGGGGGTGGGGGGGGGATTCAGAGATCAGGTCCTTGGTGCAGAAGAGGGGAGAGGTGGCAGAGTCGGGAGAGAGTTCAATGCCCTGACAGCTTGGGGTATGAAGCTGTCCTTCAGTCTGTTGGTCCGTGCCTGGAGACTGCGTAGTCTCCTCCCTGATGGCAGCAGACTGAAGAGGCTGTGGGATGGGTGGGTGGGGTCCCTAGCAATAGCAAGGGCTTTTCGGGAGAGGCGGGTGTTATAGATGTCCTGGAGGGGTGGGAGAGAGACACCAACGATCTTCTCAGCTGCTCTCACTATGCGCTGCAGTGCCTTGCGGCAGGATGCGTTGCAGGCGCCGTACCACACAGTGATGCAGCTGGTCAGAATGCTCTCGATGGTGCCTCTGTAGAAGGTGCGCATGATGGGGGCTGAGGCTCCGGCTCTTCTCAGCTTACGGAGGAAGTATAGTCGCTGCTGCGATTTCTTAATCAGTGCTGTGGTGTTGGTGGTCCAGGAGAGGTCTTCCGTGATATGAACACCCAGAAATTTGGTACTCCTCACCCTTTCCACGGTCGCACCGTTGATAGTCAGAGGAGCATGCTGGGTGTGCATTCTTCTGAAGTCAACAACAATCTCCTTCGTCTTCTTCACGTTCAGAGAGAGATTGTTGTCGCCGCACCACCTGGCCAGGCGGCTCACCTCACTCCTGAAGTTTGTCTCATCGCCGTTGCTAATGAGACCAACTACAGTCGTGTCGTCCGCAAATTTGATTATTAAATTGCTGTTGTGTGTGGGTGTGCAGTCGTGTGTAAGCAGAGTGAAGAGGAGTGGGCTCAACACACAACCCTGAGGGGTTCCAGTGTTCATGATGATGGTGCTGGAAGTGTTGCTGCCGACCCGTACTGCCTGAGGTCTTCCTGTCAGGAAGTCCAGCAACCAGTTGCACAGTGAAGTGCTGAGTCCCAGCTGAGACAGTTTGTGAGTGAGCTGTTGGGGGATGATTGTATTGAATGCTGAACTAAAGTCTATGAACAGCATTCTGACATAAGTGTCTTTATTGTCCAGGTGCGTGAGTGCTGAGTGGACGGCAGTGGTGATGGCATCATCGGTCGAGCGTTTTGACCGGTATGCAAATTGGTAGGGGTCCAGGGAGGGGGGGAGGACAGATTTAATGTGGTGCATGACTAGCCGCTCAAAGCACTTCATAAGGATGGGGGTAAGTGCGACTGGGCGGTAGTCATTGAAGCAGGATGGAGATGAATTCTTTGGGACTGGAATGATGGTGGTCGCTTTGAAGCAGGTGGGGACAACAGCTTGACTCAGTGAGATGTTGAAGATGTCTGTGAAGACATCGGTGAGTTCCTCTGCACAGTCCCTCAATACACGTCCAGGAATGTTGTCAGGACCTGGAGCTTTGCGTGCGTTGACCCTGCTGAGGGATCTTCTCACGCTGTCCCTGGGCAGTGACAACATCTGGTCATCGGGAGGAGGTGGTGACTTCTGTGCAGTGGTGCTGTTGTGTGCTTCAAAGCGAGCGAAGAAAGTGTTCAGCTCATTTAGAAGGGGTGTGGAGCTGTCACACGTCCGTGCAGGGGGTTTGTAGTCCGTGAGGGTCTGAATCCCCTGCCACAGGCTCCTTGTGTCTCTGCTGTCGCTGAAACGATGGGCTATCCTCCTGGAGTACTGTCTCTTAGCCTTCCTGATGCCGCGTGACAGGTTGGCCCTTGCTGTCCTCAGGCCCACCTTATCTCCAGCTCTGAAGGCAGCATTACGCGTCTTCAGAAGTCTGTAGACATTCCCTGTCAGCCATGGTTTTTGGTTGGGCCAGATGGTGATGGACTTAGTGACTGTTACATCCTCAATGCACTTGGTGATGTAAGAAGTAACAGTCTCTGAGTACTCCTGGAGGTCTGTGATGTTATTGTAAGTTGCAGCTTGTTTGAACATGTCCCAGTCAGTGGTGTCAAAGCAGTCTTGAAGAGCCTCTGATGACCCTTCAGGCCAGACTTGAATCTGCTTCTGGACTGGTTTGGTGACTTTCACAAGTGGTCTGTATGCTGGCATTAGCATAACAGTGATGTGATCTGAAGCACCAATGTGGGGGAGGGGGAGGGCTTTGTAAGCACCTCTCTGTGTGGTATATACAAAGTCCAGAGTATTATTTCCACGTGTAGGAAAGTCAATGTGCTGATGAATTTTTGGAAACACACTCTTAAAGTCAGCATGATTGAAATCCCCAGCCAAGATGAGAAAAGCATCCGGGTGGGCTGTCTGCTGATCACTGATGTGTTTATACAGATCATTAAGTGCCTCACTCCTGTTGTTGTTGTTGGAGCTGGGGGGGATATATACAGCAACAAGTATAATAGCTGTATATTCCCGCGGCAGATAAAACGGCCGACACTTAATAATCATAAACTCCACCAGGGGTACCTTACCTCCCTCGACGAGCACTCTGTCCGCGCGATGGCATGTGAGCCGATCGAGCTGAATGGCGCTGTCCGGAACGCTGTTGTTGAGCCATGTTTCCGTGAATACAAAAGCACAACAGTCTCTAACAGTCTTCTGAGTAGAGCAAAGAAGACGAAGATCATCCAGTTTATTGTCCAACGAGCGAACGTTAGCCAAAATGATGGTGGGAATAGCAGGCTTGTGTGGGTTAGCCGCTAGTCTGACACGAATACCTCTGCGCTTCCCCCTTTTCTGTTTCCTCTCACCCCGTTTGTGGCGCTTCCACTGCGGGAGAGGTGCAGTAGTAAGGGACGGCAGTGTAGTAGTCCTCCGGAGAAGACCATGGTCCCGCAGCTCTTGTCCGAGCGTCGAGTCTGGGTTGGAAACTGTAGTTTTTCCAACCTCAAGCAGAAACTCACGTGTGTATCTGTGTTTGCAAACGAACGGACGCGACAAGGACGTACAAAAACACCCTGATTTACACGACGAAAAACACAAAAACGCCGATCCGTCGGGAGAGAGAGAAGCCGCTGCGTGTGCACGCGCCGCCATCTTGAACCAAAGTTATAGCGCTTTTACAATGTAGATTGTTTCAAAGCAGCTTTACAGGAAAAACAATATAAACAAAGTTTGTTTGGCTGAACAGAAGCCCCAAAAGAGCAGCTGAATCAATACAACTGATGAATTTTAAGTGTTAAGTTTCCCCAACTGAGCAAGCCATAGGCGACAGCGGCAAGGAACCAAAACTCCGGCAGGTGACGTAACGAATGAAGAATAGAATGGAGAAAACCTTGGGAGAAACCAGGCTCAGTCGGGGGACCAGTTCTCCTCTGGCCAACAGCCAAACAGTGCATGATTATTATACAACAATTCAAGTCCAATATGAAATCCAATTTGGTCCGGTTGGAGATGGGTTCATGATCGTCACAGGGGAGGGTCCAGTAGAGTCACGGTCTCCGCAGACACTTCAGGGCAGTGCTGTGCTCGTGTCCAGGTCCTTCATCTGATCTGGATACGGCCCGGATCCGGCTGACCACGGTAACCTCGGAATAAACAGAGAACAATATCAGCGTAGATGCCATTCTTCTTCTGATGTATCGAGTACATCAGGTGTTATGGGAATGTTCCCGGTTCCGGCTTATCTAAATTATGCAGCCTAACAATCATTTTACATGATTTGGATTAAAAATGTATGTATAGTGTGTTATGTGTATGCCAGGTTGAAGAGATGTGTTTTTAGTCTACATTTAAACTGACAGAGTGTGTCTGCTTCCCGAACTGTAATAGGAAGACTGTTCCAGAGTTTAGGAGCTAAATAGGAAAAGGATCGACCGCCAGCAGTTGACTTTGATATTCTAGGTATTATAAGCTGGTCAGTATTTTGGGATCGCAATAGACGTGAAGGACTATAATGTGTTAAGAGATCGCTCAAGTACTGTGGAGCTAAACCATTTAATGCTTTGTAAGTAATTAGCAAGATTTTAAAATGTATTCGGTGATTAATAGGAAGCCAGTGCAGGTTTGACAGAACTGGGCTAATATGCTCATACTTCCTGGTTCTAGTAAGAACTCGAGCTGCTGCATTTTGGACCAGCTGGAATTTGTTTATTAAGCGTGCAGGGCAACCACCTAGTAGAGCATTACAATAACTAGCCTTGAACTCATGAACGCATTAACTAACTTTTCCGCATTTGTCTCAGATAGCATATGTCGCAATTTAGATATATTTTTAAGATGGAAGAACGCCGTTTTACAGATGCTAGAAACATGGCTTTCAAATGAAAGATTGGTATCAAAGAGCACACCCAGGTTTCTAACTGACGACGAGGACTTGACAGAACAGCCATCGAGTGTTAGGCAGTAGTCTAGATTATTATGTGCTGAACTTTTTGGTCTAATAATTAGAATCTCTGTTTTTTTGCGCGCGAGAGAGTGAACGAGTGTGTGTGTGTGTGAGAGTGAGTGAGTGTGCGCGCGAGAGAGTGAACGAGTGTGTGTGTGTGTGAGAGTAAGTGAGTGTGCGCGCGAGAGTGAGAGATAGAGGGTGAGCGAGAGTGATAGAGCAGAGTGTGTGTGTGTCAGGAGAGCAGCGTGACTCGTGTGAACACTGAGTGTGTGTGTGTGTGTCAGATGGTGCCGACGGAGCTGGTGGAGAAGGAGTTCTGGCGGCTGGTGAGCAGCATCGAGGAGGATGTGATCGTGGAGTACGGCGCTGATATCAGCTCCAAGGACGTGGGCAGTGGATTCCCCGTGCGAGACGGCAAGAGGAAACTCATCGGCGACGAGGACGTGAGACGCGTTCGGCTCTTCACTGTGTACTTCTCTTTATTCCTTTATTTAACGCGCCGGCTCTCTCTCTCTCTCTGCTCAGGAATACGCCAACTCCGGCTGGAACCTGAACAACATGCCGGTGCTGGAGCAGTCGGTGCTGACGCACATCAGCGGAGACATCAGCGGCATGAAGCTGCCCTGGCTCTACGTGGGCATGTGCTTCTCGTCCTTCTGCTGGCACATCGAGGACCACTGGAGCTACTCCATCAACTTCCTGCACTGGTGCGTGTGAGAGTGTGTGAGAGTGTGTGCGTGTGCGGAGGGCATGAGTAACACGTGTGTGTGTGTGTGTGTGTGTGTGTGTGTGTGTGTGTGCGCGCGGAGGGCATGAGTAACACGTGTGTGTGTGTGTGTGTGTGTGCGGAGGGCATGAGTAACACGTGTGTGTGTGTGTGTGTGTGTGTGTGTGTGCAGAGGGCATGAGTAACACGTGTGTGTGTGTGCAGGGGGGAACCCAAGACGTGGTACGGTGTTCCGGCTGGCGCGGCGGAGCAGCTGGAGTCGGTGATGAAGGAAGTGGCTCCGGAGCTGTTCGACTCTCAGCCGGATCTCCTGCATCAGCTCGTCACCCTGATGAACCCCAACGTCCTCATGGAGCACGGCGTCCCGGTACCCGCTCGTTAGCACACGCGTGATGCACTGCCGTCTGCCCGCACTGACGCTCTCTGTGTCGCAGGTGTACCGGACCAATCAGTGCGCGGGAGAGTTCGTGGTCACCTTCCCCAGAGCCTATCACAGCGGCTTCAACCAGGGGTACAACTTCGCTGAAGCCGTCAACTTCTGCACTGCAGACTGGGTACTCCTCCAGATCCTCACACACACTGCCCTGATGATAGAGCCCTGATGACCTGTGTGTGTGTGTGTGTGTGTGTGTGTGTGTGTGCAGCTGCCCGTCGGCAGGCAGTGTGTGGCGCATTACCGGCGTCTGCAGCGCTACTGCGTGTTCTCCCACGAGGAGCTGGTGTGTAAGATGGCGGCGGATCCGGAGAGTCTGGATGTGGAGCTGGCGGCGGCTGTGGTCCGAGAGCTG
>JAWRVZ010000313.1:0-100000 GCA_037043235.1 Rhodeus uyekii
GCTCTATGAGAACATACCACAAAATGGGGTAAAAGTTACACCCCTGGGGTGCTAGAGCTCCCAAACTTTCCCCATTGAAATGAATGGGGAAAACCGTCCCATGAAACGCCATCTACTATGTGCATAGGGATTTTGAATTGAACATAACTCTGCAGCACAGCGTCACAGAGACAAGGGGGAGGGCTCATTTTACTCAGGCGACCAATGAGTGTCTCAGGATCACTGGGAAGCTATTAAGCCACGCCCTAGCAACCATTTAGAGCACCTTAGCAACCCATCCCATAGACTTCTATTCAAATTGATCGACTTCTATCTCTGGATAGAACAGTCATAGAAATTTGAGGATGGGCTCGATTGACTCGGGGCTGCAAACTGCCAATCACCAACGTCTTGAACACTTCCTAGCCACGCCCTAGCAACCATTATGGAGCACCTTAGCAACCAAATACAAAGTGAGATATCTTCAGTTCTGAATGTCGTAGAGGCATTCTGGTTGGTTTATATCGTTCATACTCACAAGGAGCCTTTGGAGGGACATCAATGACAAACAATTAGCCACTCCTTAGCAACCTAACAGAGTACCCTAGCAACCATTTAGCCAGTCCTAAATCTCTGCATCAGAAAGTCGAAGAGACATGGGAGTTGGGCAAATTTGACAATCAGCCTTTGGAGTAACATGACTGGCAGGTACCAAGCCACTCCTTAGCAACCAAACAGAGTACCCTAGCAACCGTTTAGCCAGACCCATATCTCTGCTTCTGAGTATCGTAGAGACATGGGGGTTGGCTCTATTGGCTCATGCTAGCAAACAGGACTTCCAACATGCTACATATGCTAGCAGTGAATAGCTACATGCTAATAGTGATTAACTAAGTGTTAAATTATGCTAATAAGGCCATAGAAACCCCCCATAACACCTAATAACCACCTAGAAACGACCCAGGACACCCTAGATGTGCCATATCAACCACCTAGCATAACCCTAGTAACCAACCAGTTAACCTAGTGACACCTTAGCAACCGCCTAGGAACCACTCTGGTTACCCTAGCAACCGCCTAGCAACACCTTAGCAACCACTCCGGTTACCCTAGCAACCACCTAGCAACACCATGGCAACCACCCAGGATACCCTAGCAACCGCCTAGTAACACCCTAGCAACCACCCCGGTTACCCTAGCAACCACCTAGCAACACCCTAGCAACCACTCCAGTTACCCTAGCAACCACCTAGCAACACCCTAGCAACCACTCTGGTTACCCTAGCAACCACCTAACAACCACTCTGGTTACCCTAGCAACCACCTAGCAACAGCCTAGTAACCCCTCTGGTTACCCTAGCAACAGCCTAGCAACCACTCGGGTTACCCTAGCAACCGCCTAGCAACGGCCTAGCGACGACTTTGGTTACCCTAGCAACCACCTAGCAACATCCTAGCAACCACCCTGGTTACCCTAGCAACCACCTAGCAACCACTCGGGTTACCCTACCTAGCACCGCCTAGCAACACATTTAGCAGGATGTACATTCTAGTTAGTGGTGCTCGCCTCGAGCACTACTATTACTATCTTACCAAGCCTATAATAATGATGGTGATTCCACCGCGCTCCTGTTCCTAGAGCGTTTGTCCCAGACCCATGAATGAGGCGTCACAACGTGCGGCCTATTGAGGAGAGGTGTGCTATATCATTTGTAAGTGATCGGGGGTACGATGTTCGCCCCAGGGGCAAAAAAGCAGCCGAAAAAATGCATAGACAACGCATTGCCACAAACTTTGATGATTAATAACTCGGAGCGAGGAATTTGTAAAAAGATGAAACTCACCACATTTGAAGAGGCTGGTAGGCTCTGTAAGAACATACCACACAATGGGGTAAAAGTTGCACCCAGGGGCAAAAAAGCAGCCGAAAAAATGCATAGACAACGCATTGCCACAAACTTTGATGATTAATAACTCTTCGAGGAATTTGTAAAAAGATGAAACTCACCACATTTGAAGAGGCTGGTAGGCTCTGTAAGAACATACCACACATTGGGGTAAAAGTTGCATGGGGTGCTACAGCTGCCCAAACTTTCCCCATAGACACCAATGTTATTTATTATTCTTTTTCTTATTATTCTTCTTCCACTTTTTTTTCGGCGCGCTACTCCTCCTAGAGCGTTTGTCCTAGACTCATGAATGAGGCGTCAAAACGTGCGGCCTATTGAGGAGAGGTGTGCTATATCTTTTCTAAGAGATCGGGGGTACGATGTTCGCCCCAGGGGCGAAAAAGGAGCGAAAAAAAACGCATAGACAACGCATTGAAATCAACTTTGACGATTAATATCTCGGAGCGAGAAATTTGTAAAAAGATGAAACTCACCACATTTGAAGAGGCTGGCAGGCTCTGTAAGAACATACCAAAAAATGGGGTAAAAGTTGCACCCCTGGGGTGCTAGAGCTCCCAAACTTTCCCCATTGAAATGAATGGGGAAAACCGTCCCATGAAACACCATCTACTATGTGCATAGGGATTTTGAATTGAACATAGCTCTGCAGCACAGCGTCATAGAGACAAGGGGGAGGGCTCATTTTACTCAGGCGACCAATGAGTGTCTCAGGATCACTGGAGAGCTATTAAGCCACGCCCTAGCAACCATTTAGAGCACCTTAGCAACCCATCCCATAGACTTCCATTCAAATTAATTGACTCCTATCTCTGGATAGAAAAGTCATAGAAATTTGAGGGTGGGCTCGTTTGAATTGGGGCAGCAAACTGCCAATCACCAACGTCTTCAACACTTCCTAGCCACATGGAGCCCTAGCAACCATTAGATATCTTCAGTTCTATAGAGGCAGTTTATATTGCTTAGCAACCAAATACAAAATTAGATATCTTCAGTTCTGAATGCTGTAGAGGCATTCTGGTTGGTTTATATTGTTCATACACATAAGGAGCCTTTGGAGTGACATCACTGAAAGACCCATAGCCACTCCTTAGCAACCAAACAGAGTACCCTAGCAACCATTTAGCCAGTCCTATATCTCTGCATCAGAAAGTCGTAGAGACATGGGAGTTGGGTCAATTTGACAATCAGCCTTTGGAGTAACATGACTGGCAGGTACCAAGCCACTCCTTAGCAACCAAACAGAGTACCCTAGCAACCGTTTAGCCAGACCCATATCTCTGCTTCTGAGTATCGTAGAGACACGGGGGTTGGCTCTATTGGCTCATGCTAGCAAACAGGACTTCCAACATGCTACATATGCTAGCAGTAAATAGATACATGCTAATAGTGATTAACTAAGTGTTAAATTATGCTAATAATGCCATCGAAACCCCCCATAACACCTAATAACCACCTAGAAATGGCCCAGGACACCCTAGATGAGCCCTAACAACCACCTAGCATAACCCTAGTAACCAACCAGTTAACCTAGTGACACCTTAGCAACCGCGTAGTCACCACTCTGGTTACCCTAGCAACCGCATAGCAACATCTTAGCAACCACTCTGGTTACCCTGGCAACTGCCTAGCAACCACTCTGGTTACCCTAGCAACCACCTAGCAACCAGCCCGGTTACCCTAGCAACTGCCTAGCAACCGCCTAGCAACCACTCTGGTTACCCTAGCAACCACCTAGCAACACCCTGGCAACCATCAGTTTACCCTAGCAACCACCTAGCAACACCATAGCAACCACTCTGATTACCCTAGCAACTGCCTAGGAACCACTCTTTTTACCCTTAGCAACCGCATAGCAACACCTTAGCAACCACTCTGGTTACCCTAGCAACCACCTAGCAACACCCTGGCAACCACTCTGGTTACCCTAGCAACCACCTAGCAACATCTTAGCAACCACTCTGGTTATCCTAGCAACCACCTAGCAACCACCCCGGTTACCCTAGCAACTGCCTAGCAACCGCCTAACAACCACTCCGGTTACCCTAGCAACCACCTAGCAACACCCTGGCAACCACTCAGTTTACCCTAGCAACCACCTAGCAACACCTTAGCAACCACTCTGGTTATCCTAGCAACCACCTAGCAACCACCCCGGTTACCCTAGCAACTGCCTAGCAACCGCCTAACAACCACTCCAGTTACCCTAGCAACCACCTAGCAACACCCTGGCAACCACTCAGTTTACCCTAGCAACCACCTAGCAACACCATAGCAACCACTCTGATTACCCTAACAACAGCCTAGCAACCACTCTGGTTACCCTAGCAACTGCCTAGCAACCGCCTAGCGACGACTCCGGTTACCCTAGCAACCACCTAGCAACACCATAGCAACCACTCTGATTACACTAGCAACAGCCTAGCAACCACTCTAGGTAACCCTAGCAACCGCCTAGCAACACCTTAGCAACCATCCTAGTTACCCTAGCAAACACCTAGCAACCACCCTGGTTACCCTAGCAACTGCCTAGCAACATCATGGTTACCCTAGCTACTGCCTCACCTGGCCCAGGGCGGATTTTGCCACTGCGAGCACCACTCACATTTTCTTCAGGAAATGTACATTCTAGTTAGTGGTGCTCGCCTCGAGCACTACTATTACTATCTTACCAAGCCTATAATAATGATGGTGATTCCACAAAATTTTCGACGCGCTCCTGATCCTAGAGCATTTGTCCCAGACCCATGAATGAGGTGTCAAAACGTGCGGCCGATTGAGGAGAGCGGTGCACTATCTTTGCTAAAGGATCGGGGGTATGATGTTCGCCCCAGGGGCAAGAAAGTACCGAAAAAAAACGCATAGACAACAGCTTGAAAAATTCGTTGACTCTCAATAACTCGGAGCGAGGAATTTGTAAAAACATGAAACTCGCCACATTTGAAGAGGCTGGCAGGCTCTAAAAGAATATACCACACAATGGGGTAAAAGTTGCACCCCGGGGGTGCTAGGGTGCCCAAAGGTGCCCCATAGACACCAATGGTTTATTATTATTCTTCTTCCTTCACTTTTTTTTCGGCGCGCTACTCCTCCTAGGCGTTTTGTCCTAGACCCATGAATGAGGCATCAAAACGTGCGACCTATTGAGGACAGGTGTGCTATATCTTTTCTAAGCGATCGGAGGTACGATGTTCGCCCCAGGGGCGAAAAAGCAGCCGAAAAAACGTATTGACTTAACATTGCGACAAACTTTGACGATTAATAACTCGGAGCGAGAAATTTGTAAAAAGACGAAACTCGCCACATTTGTAGAGGCTGGCAGCCTCTGTAAGAACATACCAAAAAATGGGGCAAAAGTTGCACCCCTGGGGTGCTAGAGCTGCCCAAACTCGCCCCCATAGACGCAATGTTAACGGAAATCCTAGAAGAGTATTTAAACGCGGTGCAAACGACTTTGACGATTAATAACTCGGAGCGAGAAATTTGTAAAAAGACGAAACTCGCCACATTTGAAGAGGGTGGATGGCTCTGTGAGACCATACCAAAAAATGGGGTAAAAGTTGCACCCCTGGGGTGCTAGAGCTCCCAAACTTTCCCCATTGAAATGAATGGGGAAAACCGTCCCATGAAACACCATCTACTATGTGCATAGGGATTTTGAATTGAACATAGCTCTGCAGCACAGCGTCATAGAGACAAGGGGGAGGGCTCATTTTACTCAGGCGACCAATGAGTGTCTCAGGATCACTGGGAAGCTATTAAGCCACGCCCTAGCAACCATTTAGAGCACCTTAGCAACCCATCCCATAGACTTCCATTCAAATTGATTGACTCCTATCTCCGGATAGGAAAGTCATAGAAATTTGAGGGTGGGCTCGTTTGACTCGGGCCAGCAAACTGCCAATCACGAATGTCTTCAACACTTCCTAGCCACCCCCTAGTAACCTTTATGGAGCACCTTAGCAACCAAATACAAAGTGAGATATCTTCAGTTCTGAATGTCGTAGAGGCATTCTGATTGGTTTGTATCATTCATACTCACAAGGAGCCTTTGGAGGAACATCACTGGCTACTGCAAAGCCACTCCTTAGCAACCAAACAGAGTACCCTAGCAACCATTTAGCCAGTCCTATATCTCTGCTTCTGAGCATCATAGAGACATGGGGGTTGGGTCTATTTGACAATCAGCCTTTGGAGTAACATCACTGGCAGACGCTTAGCCACTCCTTAGCAACCAAACAGAGTACCCTAGCAACCGTTTAGCCAGACCCATATCTCTGCTTCTGAGTATCGTAGAGACATGGGGGTTGGCTCTATTGGCTCATGCTAGCAAACAGGACTTCCAACATGCTACATATGCTAGCAGTGAATAGCTACATGCTAATAGTGATTAACTAAGTGATATATTATGCTAACAATGCCATATAAACCCCCCATAACACCTATTAACCACATAGAAACGGCTCAGGACACCCTAGGTGAGCCATAACAACCACCTAGCATAACCCTAGTAACCAACCAGTTATCATAGTGACACCTTAGCAACCGCCTAGGAACCACTCTGGTTACCCTAGCAACCGCATAGCAACACCTTAGCAACCACTCTGGTTACCCTGGCAACCGCCTAGCAACCACTCTGGTTACCCTAGCAACCACCTAGCAACCACCCCGGTTACCCTAGCAACTGCCTAGCAACCGCCTAGCAACCACTCCGGTTACCCTAGCAACCACTTAGCAACACCCTGGCAACCACTCAGTTTACCCTAGCAACCACCTAGCAACACCATAGCAACCACTCTGATTACCCTAGCAACAGCCTAGCAACCACTCTGGTTACCCTAGTAACCACCTAGCAACACCTTGGCAACCACTCTGGTGACCCTAGCAACCGCCTAGCAACCGCCTAGCAACCACTCCAGTTACCCTAGCAACCACCTAGCAACACCCTGGCAACCACTCAGTTTACCCTAGCAACCACCTAGCAACACCATAGCAACCACTCTGATTACCCTAGCAACAGCCTAGCAACCACTCTGGTTACCCTAGTAACCACCTAGCAACACCTTAGCAACCACTCTGGTGACCCTAGCAACCGCCTAGCGACGACTCTGGTTACCCTAGCAACCACCTAGCAACCACTCTGGTTAGCCTAGCAACCACCTAGCAACACCCTATCAACCACCTAGCGACGACTCCGGTTACCCTAGCAACCACCTAGCAACATCCTAGCAACCAACCCAGTTACCCTAGCAACCACCTAGCAACACCTTAGCAACAACCCCAGTTACCCTAGCAACCACCTAGCAACCACCCTGGTTACCCTAGCAACTGCCTAGCAACACCATGGTTACCCTAGCTACTGCCTCACCTGGCCTGAGATGGATTTTGCCACTGCGAGCACCACTCACATTTTCTTCAGGAAATGTACATTCTAGTGTTGTGATTACTATTCTCCTAAACGAACCTTCGGCGCGCTACTCCTCTGGCACCGTTGGTCGTAGACCCACAAATGAGATGTCAAATCGTGCGGCTTATTGAGGTAGCGTGAGGTGTGCTATATCTTTTCTAAGCGATCGGGCGTACGATGTTTGTTTTGTCCCACGAAAAATCAGCCGAAAAAAGCCCCATTGACTTAACATGGGACAAATATTTCTAAAAGGATATTTTTGGTTCTGAAGGTCGTAGAGCCTCGGGACTGGGCTCGTTTGACTTGGCCTATCAAGCAGTGAATAAGTAGTGACATACCATCTTTATAGCCACGCCTTAACAACCATTTACAGCACCCTAGCAACCGTAAAACAACGCTTACAAGACATATTTCAGTACTTTAATGTTGTAGAAGCACAGAGTATGATCTTTTAAACTCAGACTGCCAAATAATCTTTAGATATCATCCCATAAACTGTATGTCCACATCAAAGCAACCATATAGAGTCCCTTAGCAACCATACAAACACATGAATCATCCATATCTCAGCATCAGAACATCGTACAGACATGACGGTTGGCTCTCTAGCAATGGTGCATCTGGTTATCCGGGCCGAATATTGCCACTGCGAGCACCACTCACATCTTCAGGAAATGTACATGCTAGTTAGGCCGCATCTAACAATTGCATCCGGGTGCCACTGCGAGCACCACTCACATTTTCTTCAGGAAATGTACATTCTAGTTAGTGGTGCTCGTTGGCGAGCACTACTATTACTATCTTACCAAGCCTATAATAATGATGCTGAAATCTTTGGCGTGCCACTGCTCCTAGAGCGTTTGTCCCAGACCTATGAATGAGGTGTCAAAACGTGCGGCCGATTGAGGAGAGGGGTGCTCTAGCTTTACTAAGCGATCGGGGGTACGATGTTCGCCCCAGGTGGCGGAATAAAAAACACCCCCATAGACGTCCCATTGAAATGAAATTTTGACGATTAATAACTCAGAGCGAGGAATTTGTAAAAAGATGAAACTCACCACATTTGTAGAGGCTGGCAGGCTCTGTAAGAACATACCACACAATGGGGTAAAAATTGCACCCCTGGGGTGCTAGAGCTGCCCAAAAATTGACCCCGGTTTATTCTTCTTCTTCTTCTTCTTCTTCTGGACACTTTTTTGGCGCGCTACTCCTCCTAGACGTTTTTTCCTAGACCCATGAATGAGGCATCAAAACGTGCGGCCTTATTGAGACAGGTGTCTGGCTATATCTTTTCTAAGCGATCGGGGGTACGATGTTCAAAACGTGCGGCCTATTGAGGACAGGTGTGCTATATCTTTTCTAAGCGATCGGGGGTACGATGTTCGCCCCAGGGGCGAAAAAGCAGCCGAAAAAACGCATTGACTTAACATTGCGACCAACTTTGACGATTAATAACTCGGAGCGTGAAATTTGTAAAACGACGAAACTCACCACATTTGTAGAGGCTGGCAGCCTCTGTAAGAACATACCAAAAAATGGGGCAAAAGTTGCACCCCTGGGGTGCTAGAGCTGCCCAAACGTGCCCCCATAGACGCAATGTTAACGGAAATCCTAGAAGAGTATTTAAACGCGGTGCAAACGACTTTGACGATTAATAACTCGGAGCGAGAAATTTGTAAAAAGACGAAACTCGCCACATTTGAAGAGGGTGGATGGCTCTGTGAGACCATACCAAAAAATGGGGTAAAAGTTGCACCCCTGGGGTGCTAGAGCTCCAAAACTTTCCCCATTGAAATGAATGGGGAAAACCGTCCCATGAAACACCATCTACTATGTGCATAGGGATTTTGAATTGGACATAGCTCTGCAGCACAGCGTCAAATAGAGACAAGGGGGAGGGCTCATTTTACTCAGGCGACCAATGAGTGTCTCAGGATCACTGAGAAGCTATTAAGCCACGCCCTAGCAACCATTTAGAGCACCTTAGCAACCCATCCCATAGACTTCCATTCAAATTGATTGACTCCTATCTCTGGATAGAAAAGTCATAGAAATGTGAGGGTGGGCTCGTTTGACTCGGGGCAGCAAACTGCCAATCACCAACGTCTTCAACACTTCCTAGCCACGCACTAGCAACCATTATGGAGCACCTTAGCAACCAAATACAAAGTGAGATATCTTCAGTTCTGAATGTCGTAGAGGCATTCTGGTTGGTTTATATTGTTCATACTCATAAGGAGCCTTTGCAGTAACACCACTGGCAGACCCATAGCCAATCCTTAGCAACCAAACAGAGTACCCTAACAACCATTTAGCCAGACCTATATCTCTGCATAGAAAGTCGTAGAGACATGGGAGTTGGGCAAATTTGACAATCAGCCTTTGGATTAACATCACTGGCAGACGCTTAGCCACTCCTTAGCAACCAAACAGAGTACCCTAGCAACCATTTAGCCAGACCAATATCTCTGCATCAGAAAGTCGTAGAGACATGGGGGTTGGGTCAATTTGACAATCAGCCTTTGGAGTAACATCACTGGCAGCTGCAGAGCCACTCCTTAGCAACCAAACAGTTTACCCTAGCAACCATTTAGCCAGACCCATATCTCTTCTTCTAAGCGTCATAGAGACATGGGGGTTGGCTCTATTGACTCATGCTAGCAAACACGACTTCCTACATGCTACAAATGCTAGCAGTGAATAGGTACATGCTAATAGTGTCTAGCTAAGTGTTAGATTATGCTAAGAATGCCACATAAAATACCCAGAACACCTGCCGCATCTGGCCCGGGGCGGATATTGCCACTGCGAGCACCACTCACATTTTCTTCAGGAAATGTACATTCTAGTGTTGTGATTACTATTCTCCTAAACGAAACTTCGGCGCGCTACTCCTCTGGCACCGTTGGTCGTAGACCCACAAATGAGATGTCAAATCGTGCGGCTTATTGAGGTGAGGTGTGCTATATCTTTTCTAAGCGATCGGGCGTACGATGTTCGTTTTGTCCCACGAAAAATCTGTCGAAAAAAGCCCCATTGACTTAACATGGGCCAAATATTACTAAAATATTATCTTTTGTTTAGAAGGTCATAGAGGCTCGGGACTGGGCTCGTTTGACTCGGCCTATCAAGCAGTGAATAAGTAGTGGAATACCATCTTCATAGCCACGCCTTAACAACCATTTACAGCATCCTAGCAACCGTAAAACTACGCTTACAAGCCATATTTCAGTACTGGAATGTTGTAGAAGCACAGAGTTTGATCTTTTAAGCTCAGACTGTAAAACAGTCTTTAGATATCGTCCCATGAAATGTATGACCACACCATAGTAACCATATAGAGTGCCCTAGCAACCAAAAAAACACATGAATCAGCCATATCTCAGCATCAAAACATCGTACAGACATGGCGGTTGGCTCTCTGGCAATGTTGTCCGACACCACCGCATCTGGTTGCATCCGGGCCGAATATTGCCACTGCGAGCACCACTCACATTTTCTTCAGGAAATGTACATTCTAGTTAGTGGTGCTCGCCTCGAGCACTACTATTACTATCTTACCAAGCCTATAATAATGATGCTGATACCACCAAATTTTCGGCGCGCTCCTCCTCCTAGAGCGTTGGTCCCAGACCCATGAATGAGGCGTCAAAACGTGCGGCCGATTGAGGAGAGTGATGCTCTATCTTTACAAAGCGATCGGGGGTACGATGTTCGCCCCAGGGGCGAAAAAGTACCGAAAAAAAACGCATAGACAATGATTTGAAAAATTCGTTGACTCTCAATAACTCTGAGTGAGGAATTTGTAAAAACATGAAACTCACCACATTTGAAGAGGCTGGCATGCTCTAAAAGAATATACCACACAATGGGGTAAAAGTTGCACCCCTGGGGTGCTAGAGCTGCCCAAACTTGCCCCATAGACATCAATGGTTTTTATTATTATTCTTCCTTCACTTTTTTTTCGGCGCGCTACTCCTCCTAGGTGTTTTGTCCTAGACCCATGAATAGGGCAACAAAACGTGCGGCCTATTGAGGAGAGGTGTGCTATATCTTTTCTAAGGGATCGGGGGTACGATGTTCGCCCCAGGGGCGAAAAAGCAGCCGAAAAAACGCATTGACTTAACATTGCGACCAACTTTGACGATTAAGAACTCGGAGCGAGAAATTTGTAAAAAGATGAAACTCGCCACATTTGTAGAGGCTGGTAGGCTCTGTAAGAACATACAAAAAAATTGGGTAAAAGTTGCACCCCTGGGGTGCTAGAGCTGCCCAAACGTGCCCCCATGACGCAATGGAAACGGAAATCCTAGAAGAGTATTTAAACGCGTTGCAAACGACTTTGACGATTAATAACTCGGAGCGAGAAATTTGTAAAAAGACGAAACTCGCCACATCTGAAGAGGGTGGATGGCTCTATGAGAACATACCACAAAATGGGGTAAAAGTTGCACCCCTGGGGTGCTAGAGCTCCCAAACTTTCCCCATTGAAATGAATGGGGAAAACCGTCCCATGAAACGCCATCTACTATGTGCATAGGGATTTTGAATTGAACATAACTCTGCAGCACAGCGTCACAGAGACAAGGGGGAGGGCTCATTTTACTCAGGCGACCAATGAGTGTCTCAGGATCACTGGGAAGCTATTAAGCCACGCCCTAGCAACCATTTAGAGCACCTTAGCAACCCATCCCATAGACTTCTATTCAAATTGATCGACTTCTATCTCTGGATAGAACAGTCATAGAAATTTGAGGATGGGCTCGATTGACTCGGGGCTGCAAACCGCCAATCACCAACGTCTTGAACACTTCCTAGCCACGCCCTAGCAACCATTATGGATCACCTTAGCAACCAAATACAAAGTGAGATATCTTCAGTTCTGAATGTCGTAGAGGCATTCTGGTTGGTTTATATCGTTCATACTCACAAGGAGCCTTTGGAGGGACATCACTGGCAGACGCTAAGCCACTCCTTAGCAACCGAAAATAGTATCCTAGCAACCATTTAGGCAGTCCTATATCTCTGCATCAGAAAGTCGTAGAGACATGGGAGTTGGGTCAATTAGACAATCAGCCTTTGGAGTAACATGACTGGCAGGTACCAAGCCACTCCTTAGCAACCAAACAGAGTACCCTAGCAACCGTTTAGCCAGACCCATATCTCTGCTTCTGAGTATCATAGAGACATGGGGGTTGGCTCTATTGGCTCATGCTAGCAAACAGGACTTCCAACATGCTACATATGCTAGCAGTGAATAGCTACATGCTAATAGTGATTAACTAAGTGTTAAATTATGCTAATAATGCCATAGAAACCCCCCATAACACCTAATAACCACCTAGAAACGGCCCAGGACACCCTAGATGAGCCATAACAACCACCTAGCATAACCCTAGTAACCAACCAGTTAGCCTAGTGACACCTTAGCAATCGCCTAGGAACCACTCTGGTTACCCTAGCAACCACCTAGCAACACCTTAGCAACCACTCTGGTTACCCTAGCAACCACCTAGCAACCACCCCGGTTACCCTAGCAACTGCCTAGCAACCGCCTAACAACCACTCCAGTTACCCTAGCAACCACCTAGCAACACCCTGGCAACCACTCAGTTTACCCTAGCAACCACCTAGCAACACCATAGCAACCACTCTGATTACCCTAGCAACAGCCTAGCAACCACTCTGGTTACCCTAGCAACCGCCTAGCAACACCTTAGCAACCACTCTGGTTACCCTAGCAACCACCTAGCAACCACCCCGGTTACCCTAGCAACTGCCTAGCAACCGCCTAACAACCACTCAGTTTACCCTAGCAACCACCTAGCAACACCATAGCAACCACTCTGATTACACTAGCAACAGCCTAGCAACCACTCTGGTTACCCTAGCAACCTTAGCAACCATCCCAGTTACCCTTGCAAACACCTAGCAACCACCCTGGTTACTCTAGCAACTGCCTAGCAACATCATGGTTACCCTAGCTACTGCCTCACCTGGCCCGGGGCGGATTTTGCCACTGCGAGCACCACTCACATTTTCTTCAGAAAATGTACATTCTAGTTAGTGGTGCTCGTTGGCGAGCACTACTATTACTATCTTACCAAGCCTATAATAATGATGCTGAAATCTTCGGCGCGCCACTGCTCCTAGAGCGTTTGTCCCAGACCCATGAATGAGGCATCAAAACGTGCGGCCGATTGAGGAGAGGGGTGCTCTATCTTCACTAAGCGATCGGGGGTACGATGTTCGCCCCAGGGGGCGGAACAAAAAACACCCCCATAGACGTCCCATTGAAACAAAATTTTGACGATTAATAACTCAGAGCGAGGAATTTTTAAAAAGATGAAACTCACCACATTTGTAGAGGCTGGCAGGCTCTGTAAGAACATACCACACAATGGGGTAAAAGTTGCACCCCTGGGGTGCTAGAGCTGCCCAAAAATTCTACCCGGTTTATTATTCTTCTTCTTCTTATTCTTCCACATTTTTTTTGGCGCGCTACTCCTCCTAGAGCGTTTGTCCTAGACTCGTGAATGAGGTGTCAAAACGTGCGGCCTATTGAGGAGAGGTGTGCTATATCTTTTCTAAGAGATCGGGGGTACGATGTTTGCCCCAGGGGCGAAAAAGTAGCGATTTTTGGACCTATTGACTTTGCATTGAAATCAACTTTGACGATTAATAACTCGGAGCGAGAAATTTGTAAAAAGACGAAACTCGCCACATTTGAAGAGGCTGGCAGGCTCTGTGAGGACATACCAAAAAATTTGTTAAAAGTTGCACCCCTGGGGTGCTAGAGCTGCCCAAACGCGCCCCCATAGACATCAATGTTAACGGAAATCCTAGAAGAGTATTTAAACGCGTTGCAAACGACTTTGACGATTAATAACTCGGAGCGAGAAATTTGTAAAAAGATGAAACTCGCCACATCTGAAGAGGGTGGCTGGCTCTGTGAGAACATACCACAAAATGGGGTAAAAGTTGCACCCCTGGGGTGCTAGAGCTCCCCAAATTTTTCCCCATTGAAATGAATGGGGAAGGCCGTCCCATGAAACACCATCAAATTGCATTGGGATTTTGAATTGAACATAGCTCTACAGCAGAGCGTCACAGAGACAAGGAGGAGGGCTCATTTTACTCAGGCGACCAATGAGTGTCTCAGGATCACTGGGAAGCTATTGAGCCACGCCCTAGCAACCATTTAGAGCACCTTAGCAACCCATCCCATAGACTTCCATTCAAATTGATTGACTCCTATCTCTGGATAGAAAAGTCATAGAGATTTGAGGGTGGGCTCGTTTGACTCGGGGCAGCAAACTACCAATCACCAACGTCTTGAACACTTCCTAGCCACGCCCTAGCAACCATTATGGATCACCTTAGCAACCAAATACAAAGTGAGATATCTTCAGTTCTGAATGTCGTAGAGGCATTCTGTTTGGTTTATATCGTTCATGTTCATAAGGAGACTTTGAAGTGACATCAATGGCAGCTGCACAGCCACTCCTTAGCAACCAAACAGAGTACCCTAGCAACTATTTAGCCAGTCCTATATCTCTGCATCAGAAAGTCATAGAGACATGGAAGTTTGGTCAATTAGACAATCAGCCTTTGGAGTAACATGACTGGCAGGTACCAAGCCACTCCTTAGCAACCAAACAGAGTACCCTAGCAACCGTTTAGCCAGACCCATATCTCTGCTTGTGAGTATCGTAGAGACATGGGGGTTGGCTCTTTTGGCTCATGCTAGCAAACAGGACTTCCAACATGCTACATATGCTAGCAGTGAATAGCTATATGCTAATAGTGATTAACTAAGTGTTAAATTATGTTAATAATGCCATAGAAACCCCCCATAACACCTAATAACCACCTAAAAACGGCCCAGGACACCGTAGATGAGCCATAACAACCACCTAGCATAACCCTAGTAACCAACCAGTTAGCCTAGTCACACCTTAGCAATCGCCTAGGAACCACTCTGGTTACCCTAGCAACCGCCTAGCAACACCATAGCAACCACTCTGATTACCCTAGCAACCACCAAGAAACCACCCCGGTTACCCTAGCAACTGCCTAGAAACCGCCTAGCAACCACTCCGGTTACCCTAGCAACCACCTAGCAACACCCTGGCAACCACTCAGTTTACCCTAGCAACCACCTAGCAACACCATAGCAACCACTCTGATTACCCTAGCAACAGCCTAGCAACCACTCTGGTTACTCTAGCAACCACCTAGCAACCGCCTAGCGACGACTCCGGTTACCCTAGCAACCACCTAGCAACGCCATAGCAACCACTCTGATTACCCTAGCAACAGCCTAGCAACCACTCTGGTTACGCTAGCAACCGCCTAGCAACCGCCTAGCGACGACTTCGGTTACCCTATTAACTACCTAGCAACACCCTAGCAACCACCGTGGTTACCCTAGCAACTACTTAGCAACACCTTAGCAACCATCCCAGTTACCCTAGCAAACACCTAGCAATCACCCTGGTTACCCTAGCAACTGCCTAGCAACATCATGGTTACCCTAGCTACTGCCTCACCTGGCCCGGGGCGGATTTTGCCACTGCGAGCACCACTCACATTTTCTTCAGGAAATGTACATTCTAGTGTTGTGATTACTATTCTCCTAAACCAACCTTCGGCACGCTACTCCTCAGGCACCGTTGGTCGTAGACCCACAAAAGAGATGTCAAATCGTGCGGCATATTGAGGAGAGGTGTGCTATATCTTTTCTAAGCGATCAGGCGTACGATGTTCGTTTTGTCCCACGAAAAATCAGCCGAAAAAAGCCCCATTGACTTAACATGGGACAAATATTTGTAAAATCATATCTTTGTTTCTGAAGGTCGTAGAGGCTCGGGACTGGGCTCGTTTGACTCGGCCTATCAAGCAGTGAATAAGTAGTGACATACCATCTTCATAGCCAATTCTTAACAACCATTTACAGCACCCTAGCAACCGTAAAACAACGCTTACAAGCCATATTTCAGTACTGGAATGTTGAAGAAGCACATAGTTTGATCTTTTAAGCTCAGACTGGTAAAGAGTCTATAGATATCATCCCATAATCTGTATGACCACACCTTAGCAACCATATAGAGTGCCCTTGCAACCAAACAAACACAGGAATCCGTCATACCTCAGCACTAGAACATCGTACAGACATGGCGGTTGGTTCTCTGGCAATGTTGTCCGACACTTCCTCACCTGGCCCGGGCCGAATATTGCCACTGCGAGCACCACTCACATTTTCTTCAGGAAATGTACATTCTAGTTAGTGGTGCTCGTTGGCGAGCACTACTATTACTATCTTACCAAGCCTATAATAATGATGCTGAAATCTTCGGCGCGCTGCTGCTCCTAAAGCGTTTGTCCCAGACCCATGAATGAGGCATCAAAACGTGCGGCCGATTGAGGAGAGGGGTGCTCTATCATCACTAAGCGATCGGGGGTACGATGTTCGCCCCAGGGGGCGGAACAAAAAACACCCCCATAGACGTCCCATTGAAACGAAATTTTGACGATTAATAACTCAGAGCGAGGAATTTGTAAAAAGATGAAACTCACCACATTTGTAGAGGCTGGCAGGCTCTGTAAGAACATACCAAAAAATGGGGTAAAAGTTGCACCCCTGGGGTGCTAGAGCTGCCCAAAAATTGACCCCGGTTTATTCTTCTTCTTCTTCTTCTTCTGGACACTTTTTTGGCGCGCTACTCCTCCTAGACGTTTTTTCCTAGACCCATGAATGAGGCATCAAAACGTGCGGCCTATTGAGGACAGGTGTGCTATATCTTTTCTAAGCGATCGGGGGTACGATGTTCGCCCCAGGGGCGAAAAAGCAGTCGAAAAAACGCATTGACTTAACATTGCGACCAACTTTGACGATTAATAACTCGGAGTGAGAAATTTTTAAAAAGATGAAACTCACCACATTTGTAGAGGCTGGCAGGCTCTGTAAGGACATACAAAAAAATGGGGTAAAAGTTGCACCCCTGGGGTGCTAGAGCTGCCCAAACTTGCCCCATAGACACAATAGAAACGGAAATCCTAGAAGAGTATTTATACGCGGTGCAAACGACTTTGACGATTAATAACTCGGAGCGAGAAATTTGTAAAAAGACGAAACTCGCCACATCTGAAGAGGGTGGATGGCTCTGTGAGAACATACCACAAAATGGGGTAAAAGTTGCACCCCTGGGGTGCTAGAGCTCCCAAACTTTCCCCATTGAAATGAATGGGGAAAACCGTCCCATGAAACACCATCTACTATGTGCATAGGGATTTTGAATTGAACATAGCTCTGCAGCACAGCGTCACAGAGACAAGGGGGAGGGCTCATTTTACTCAGGCGACCAATGAGTGTCTCAGGATCACTGGGAACGTATCAAGCCACGCCCTAGCAACCATTTAGAGCACCTTAGCAACCCATCCCATAGACTTCCATTCAAATTGATTGACTTCTATCTCTGGATAGAAAAGACATAAAAATTTGAGGGTGGAGTCGTTTGACTCGGGGCAGCAAACTGCCAATCACCAACGTCTTCAACACTTCCTAGCCACGCCCTAGCAACCATTATGGAGCACCTTAGCAACCAAATACAAAGTGAGATATCTTCAGTTCTGAATGTCGTAGAGTCATTGTAGTTGGTTTATATCGTTCATACTCATAAGGAGACTTTGGAGTGACATCAATGGCAGCTGCAAAGCCACTCCTTAGCAACCAAACAGAGTAACTTAGCAACCATTTAGCCAGTCCTGTATCTCTGCATAAGAAAGTCGTAGATAAATGGGGGTTGGGTCAATTAGACAATCAGCCTTTGGAGTAACATCACTGGCAGCTGCAAAGCCACTCCTTAGTAACCAAACAGAGTACCCTAGCAACCATTTAGCCAGACCTCCATCTCCGCATCAGAAAGTGGTAGAGACATGGGGGTTGGGTCAATTTGACATTCAGCCTTTGGAGTAACATCACTTGTAGCTGCAAAGCCACTCCTTAGCAACCAAATAATTTATCCTAGCAACCATTTAGCCAGACCCATATCTCTGCTTCTGAGTGTCGTAGAGACATGGGGGTTGGCTCTATTGACTCATGCTAGCAAACAAGACTTCCAACATCATACATATGCTAGCAATGAATACCTACATGCTAATAGTGACTAGCTAAGTGTGAAATTTTGCTAATAATAACATAGAAACCACCCAGAACACGAGCCGCACCAGCCCCGGGGCGGATTTTGCCACTGCGAGCACCACTCACATTTTCTTCAGGAAATGTACATTCTAGTTTTTCTTCTTCTTATTATTCTTCTTCCACTTTTTTTTCGGCGCGCTACTCCTCCTAGAGCGTTTGTCCTAGAGTCATGAATGAGGCGTCAAAACGTGCGGCCTATATAGGAGAGGTGTGCTATATCTTTTCTAAGCGATCGGGGGTACGATGTTCGCCCCAGGGGTGAAAAAGGAGCGAAAAAAAACGCATAGACAACGCATTGAAATCAACTTTGACGATTAATAACTCGGAGCGAGAAATTTGTAAAAAGACGAAACTCGCCACATTTGTAGAGACTGGCAGGCTCTGTAAGAACATACCAAAAAATGGGGCAAAAGTTACACCCCTGGGGTGCTAGAGCTGCCCAAACGTGTCCCCATAGACACAATGGAAACGGAAATCCTAGAAGAGTATTTAAGCGCGGTGCAAACGACTTTGACGATTAATAACTCGGAGCGAGAAATTTGTAAAAAGACGAAACTCGCCACATTTGAAGAGGGTGGATGGCTCTGTGAGACCATACCACAAAATGGGGTAAAAGTTGCACCCCTGGGGTGCTAGAGCTCCCAAACTTTCCCCATTGAAATGAATGGGGAAAACTGTCCCATGAAACACCATCTACTATGTGCATAGGGATTTTGAATTTAACATAGCTCTGCAGCACAGCGTCATAGAGACAAAGGGGAAGGCTCATTTTACTCAGGCGACCAATGAGTGTCTCAGGATCACTGGAGAGCTATTAAGCCACGCCCTAGCAACCATTAAGAGCACCTTAGCAACCCATCCCATAGACTTCCATTCAAATTGATTGACTCCTATCTCTGGATAGAAAAGTCGTAGAAACTTGAGGGTGGGCTCGTTTGACTCGGGGCAGCAAACTGCCAATCAGCAACGTCTTCAACATTTCCTAACCACGCCCTAGCAACCATTATGGAGCACCTTAGCAACCAAATACAAAGTGAGATATCTTCAGTTCTGAATGTCGTAGAGGCATTCTGGTTGGTTTGTATCGTTCATACTCACAAGGAGCTTTTGGAGGAACATCACTGGCTACTGCCAAGCCACTCCTTAGCAACCAAACAGAGTACCCTAACAACCATTTAGCTAGACCTATATCTCTGCATCAGAAAGTTATAGAGACATGGGGGTTGGGTAAGATTGACAATCAGCCTTTGGAATAACATCACTGGAAGCTTGAAGCCATTCCATAGCAACCAAATAGAGTACCCTAGCAACCATTTAGCCAGACTAATATCTCTGGATCTGAGCGTCGTACAGACATGGGGTTTGGCTCTATTGACTCATGCTAGCAAACTGGACTGTCAACATGCTACACATGCTAGCAGTGAATAGCTAAATGCTAATAATGATTAGCTAAGTGTTAAATTCTGCAAGGAATGCCATAGTAACTACCCAGAAGACCTCACAACTACCTAGTAACATCATAGCAACCACCCCGGATACTCTGGCAACCACCCAAAGTACCCAAGCAACTGCCTAGCAACACCCTAGCAACCACCCAAAATACCCTAGCAACTGCCTAGCAACACCCTAGCAACCACCCAGGATACCCTAGCAACCGCCTATCAACCACTCTGATTACCCAAGCAACAACTCTGGTTACCCTAGCAACCACCTAGCAACACCCTAGCAACCACCCAAAATACCCTAGCAACTGCCTAGCAACGCCCTAGCAACCACCCTGATTACCCTGGCAACCGCCTAGCAACACCCTAGCAACAACCCAAAATACCCTAGCAACTGCCTAGCAACGCCCTAGCAACCACCCTGTTTACCCTAGCAAACGCCTAGCAACACCCTAGCAACCACCCAAAATACCCTAGCAACTGCCTAGCAACACCCTAGCAACCACCCAGGATACCCTAGCAACCGCCTATCAACCACTCTGATTACCCAAGCAACAACTCTGGTTACCCTAGCAACCACCTAGCAACACCCTAGCAACCACCCAAAATACCCTAGCAACTGCCTAGCAACGCCCTAGCAACCACCCTGATTACCCTGGCAACCGCCTAGCAACACCCTAGCAACAACCCAAAATACCCTAGCAACTGCCTAGCAACACCCTAGCAACCACCCAGGATACCCTAGCAACTGCCTAGCAACCACTCTGGTTACCCTAGCAACCACCTAGCAACACCCTAGCAACCACCCAAAATACCCTAGCAACCGCCTAGCAACCACTCTGATTACCCTAGCAGCACCCTAGCAACAACTCTGGTTACCCTAGCAACCACCTAGCAACACCCTAGCAACCACCCAAAATACCCTAGCAACTGCCTAGCAACGCCCTAGCAACCACCCTGTTTACCCTAGCAACCGCCTAGCAACAACCCAAAATACCCTAGCAACTGCCTAGCAACACCCTAGCAACCACCCAGGATACCCTTGCAACTGCCTAGCAACCACTCTGGTTACCCTAGTAACCACCTAGCAACACCTTAGCAACCACTCTGGTTACCCTAGCAACCGCCTAGCGACGACTCCGGTTACCCTAGCAACCACCTAGCAGCCACTCTGGTTACCCTAGCAACCACTTAGCAACACCTTAGCAACCATCCCAGTTACCCTAGCAACCACCTAGCAACCAACCTGGTTACCCTAGCAACTGCCTAGCAACATCATGGTTACCCTAGCTACTGCCTCACCTGGCCCGGGGCGGATTTTGCCACTGCGAGAAATGTACATTCTAGTTAGTGGTGCTCGCCTCGAGCACTACTATTACTATCTTACCAAGCCTATAATAATGATGCTGATACCACCAAATTTTCGGCGCGCTCCTCCTCCTAGAGCGTTGGTCCCAGACCCATGAATGAGGCGTCAAAACGTGCGGCCGATTGAGGAGAGTGATGCTCTATCTTTACAAAGCGATCGGGGGTACGATGTTCGCCCCAGGGGCGAAAAAGTACCGAAAAAAAACGCATAGACAATGATTTGAAAAATTCGTTGACTCTCAATAACTCTGAGTGAGGAATTTGTAAAAACATGAAACTCACCACATTTGAAGAGGCTGGCATGCTCTAAAAGAATATACCACACAATGGGGTAAAAGTTGCACCCCTGGGGTGCTAGAGCTGCCCAAACTTGCCCCATAGACATCAATGGTTTTTATTATTATTCTTCCTTCACTTTTTTTTCGGCGCGCTACTCCTCCTAGGTGTTTTGTCCTAGACCCATGAATAGGGCAACAAAACGTGCGGCCTATTGAGGAGAGGTGTGCTATATCTTTTCTAAGGGATCGGGGGTACGATGTTCGCCCCAGGGGCGAAAAAGCAGCCGAAAAAACGCATTGACTTAACATTGCGACCAACTTTGACGATTAATAACTCGGAGCGAGAAATTTGTAAAAAGATGAAACTCGCCACATTTGTAGAGGCTGGTAGGCTCTGTAAGAACATACAAAAAAATTGGGTAAAAGTTGCACCCCTGGGGTGCTAGAGCTGCCCAAACGTGCCCCCATAGACGCAATGGAAACGGAAATCCTAGAAGAGTATTTAAACGCGTTGCAAACGACTTTGACGATTAATAACTCGGAGCGAGAAATTTGTAAAAAGACGAAACTCGCCACATCTGAAGAGGGTGGATGGCTCTATGAGAACATACCACAAAATGGGGTAAAAGTTGCACCCCTGGGGTGCTAGAGCTCCCAAACTTTCCCCATTGAAATGAATGGGGAAAACCGTCCCATGAAACGCCATCTACTATGTGCATAGGGATTTTGAATTGAACATAACTCTGCAGCACAGCGTCACAGAGACAAGGGGGAGGGCTCATTTTACTCAGGCGACCAATGAGTGTCTCAGGATCACTGGGAAGCTATTAAGCCACGCCCTAGCAACCATTTAGAGCACCTTAGCAACCCATCCCATAGACTTCTATTCAAATTGATCGACTTCTATCTCTGGATAGAACAGTCATAGAAATTTGAGGATGGGCTCGATTGACTCGGGGCTGCAAACCGCCAATCACCAACGTCTTGAACACTTCCTAGCCACGCCCTAGCAACCATTATGGATCACCTTAGCAACCAAATACAAAGTGAGATATCTTCAGTTCTGAATGTCGAAGAGGCATTCTGGTTGGTTTATATCGTTCATACTCACAAGGAGCCTTTGGAGGGACATCACTGGCAGACGCTAAGCCACTCCTTAGCAACCGAAAATAGTATCCTAGCAACCATTTAGGCAGTCCTATATCTCTGCATCAGAAAGTCGTAGAGACATGGGAGTTGGGTCAATTAGACAATCAGCCTTTGGAGTAACATGACTGGCAGGTACCAAGCCACTCCTTAGCAACCAAACAGAGTACCCTAGCAACCGTTTAGCCAGACCCATATCTCTGCTTCTGAGTATCATAGAGACATGGGGGTTGGCTCTATTGGCTCATGCTAGCAAACAGGACTTCCAACATGCTACATATGCTAGCAGTGAATAGCTACATGCTAATAGTGATTAACTAAGTGTTAAATTATGCTAATAATGCCATAGAAACCCCCCATAACACCTAATAACCACCTAGAAACGGCCCAGGACACCCTAGATGAGCCATAACAACCACCTAGCATAACCCTAGTAACCAACCAGTTAGCCTAGTGACACCTTAGCAATCGCCTAGGAACCACTCTGGTTACCCTAGCAACCACCTAGCAACACCTTAGCAACCACTCTGGTTACCCTAGCCACCACCTAGCAACCACCCCGGTTACCCTAGCAACTGCCTAGCAACCGCCTAACAACCACTCCAGTTACCCTAGCAACCACCTAGCAACACCCTGGCAACCACTCAGTTTACCCTAGCAACCACCTAGCAACACCATAGCAACCACTCTGATTACCCTAGCAACAGCCTAGCAACCACTCTGGTTACCCTAGCAACCGCCTAGCAACACCTTAGCAACCACTCTGGTTACCCTAGCAACCACCTAGCAACCACCCCGGTTACCCTAGCAACTGCCTAGCAACCGCCTAACAACCACTCAGTTTACCCTAGCAACCACCTAGCAACACCATAGCAACCACTCTGATTACACTAGCAACAGCCTAGCAACCACTCTGGTTACCCTAGCAACCTTAGCAACCATCCCAGTTACCCTTGCAAACACCTAGCAACCACCCTGGTTACTCTAGCAACTGCCTAGCAACATCATGGTTACCCTAGCTACTGCCTCACCTGGCCCGGGGCGGATTTTGCCACTGCGAGCACCACTCACATTTTCTTCAGAAAATGTACATTCTAGTTAGTGGTGCTCGTTGGCGAGCACTACTATTACTATCTTACCAAGCCTATAATAATGATGCTGAAATCTTCGGCGCTGCTACTCCTAGAGCGTTTGTCCCAGACCCATGAATGAGGTGTCAAAACGTGCGTCCGATTGAGGAGAGGGGTGCTCTAGCTTTACTAAGCGATCGGGGGTACGATGTTCGCCCCAGGGGGCGGAACAAAAAACACCCCCATAGACGTCCCATTGAAATTAAATTTTGACGATTAATAACTCAGAGCGAGGAATTTGTAAAAAGATGAAACTCGCCACATTTGTAGAGGCTGGCAGGCTCTGTAAGAACATACCACACATTGGGGTAAAACTTGCACCCCTGGGGTGCTAGAGCTGCCCAAAAATCGTCCCCGGTTTATTATTAGTGGTGCTCGCCTCGAGCACTACTATTACTATCTTACCAAGCCTATAATAATGATGGTGATACCACCACATTTTCGGCGTGCTCCTATTCCTAGAGCGTTTGTCCCAGACCCATGAATGAGGTGTCAAAACGTGCGGCCTATTCAGGAGAGGTGTGCTATATCTTTTCTAAGCGATCGGGGGTATGATGTTCGCCCCAGGGGCAAAAAAGTACCGAAAAAAAATGCATAGACAACACCCTGAAAAATTCGTTGACTCTCAATAACTCAGAGTGTGGAATTTGTAAAAAGATGAAACTCACCACATTTGAAGAGGCTGGCAGGCTCTAAAAGAATATACCACACAATGGGGTAAAAGTTGCACCCCGGGGGTGCTAGAGCTGCCCAAACGTGCCCCATAGACACCAATGGTTTTTATTATTCTTCTTCTTCTGGACACTTTTTTGGCGCGCTACTCCTCCTAGGCGTTTTTTCCTAGACCCATAAATGAGCCATCAAAACGTGCGGCCTATTGAGGACAGGTGTGCTATATCTTTTCTAAGCGATCGGAGGTACGATGTTCGCCCCAGGGGCGAAAAAGCAGCCGAAAAAACGTATTGACTTAACATTGCGACAAACTTTGACGATTAATAACTCGGAGCGAGAAATTTGTAAAAAGACGAAACTCGCCACATTTGTAGAGGCTGGCAGCCTCTGTGAGAACATACCAAAAAATGGGGCAAAAGTTGCACCCCTGGGGTGCTAGAGCTGCCCAAACGTGCCCCCATAGACGCAATGTTAACGGAAATCCTAGAAGAGTATTTAAGCGCGGTGCAAACGACTTTGACGATTAATAACTCGGAGCGAGAAATTTGTAAAAAGACGAAACTCGCCACATTTGAAGAGGGTGGATGGCTCTGTGAGACCATACCAAAAAATGGGGTAAAAGTTGCACCCCTGGGGTGCTAGAGCTCCCAAACTTTCCCCATTGAAATGAATGGGGAAAACCGTCCCATGAAACACCATCTACTATGTGCATAGGGATTTTGAATTGAACATAGCTCTGCAGCACAGCGTCATAGAAACAAGGGGGAGGGCTCATTTTACTCAGGCGACCAATGAGTGTCTCAGGATCACTGGAGAGCTATTAAGCCACGCCTTAGCAACCATTTAGAGCACCTTAGCAACCCATCCCATAGACTTCCATTCAAATTGATTGACTCCTATCTCTGGATAGAAAAGTCATAGAAATTTGAGGGAGTGCTCGTTTGACTCGGGGCAGCAATCTGCCAATCACCAACATCTTCAACATTTCCTAGCCACGCCCTAGCAACCATCATGGAGCACCTTAGCAACCAAATACAAAGTGAGATATCTTCAGTTCTGAATGTCGTAGAGGCATTCTGGTTGGTTTATATCGTTCATACTCACAAGGAGCCTTTGGAGTAACATCACTGGCAGACGCTAAGCCACTCCTTAGCAACCAAAAAGAGTACCCTAGCAACCATTTAGCCAGTCCTATATCTCTGCATCAGAAAGTTGTAGAGACATGGGAGTTGGGTCAATTAGACAATCAGCCTTTGGAATAACATCACTGGAAGCTTGAAGCCATTCCATAGCAACCAAACAGAGTACCCTAGCAACCGTTTAGCCAGACCTATATCTCTGCATCAGAAAGTCATAGAGACATGGGGGTTGGGTCAATTTGACATTCAGCCTTTGGAGTAACAGTTCTGTAAGCTGCAAAGCCACTCCTTAGCAACCAAACAGAGTACCCTAGCAACCATTTAGCCAGACCCATGTCTCTGCATCAGAAAGTCGTACAGACATGGGGGTTGGGTGTATTTGACAATCAGCCTTTGGAGTAAAATCACTGGCAGACGCTTAGCCACTCCTTAGCAACCAAATAGTTTACCCTAGCAACCATTTAGCCAGACCCATATTTCTGCTTCTAAGCATCATAGAGACATGGGGGTTGGCTCTATTGACTCATGCTAGCAAACAGGACTTCCTACATGCTACATATGCTAGCAGTTAATAGCTACATGCTAATAGTGCCTAGTTAAGTGTTATATTATGCTAAGAATGCAAAAGAAACCACCCAGAACACCAGCCGCATCTGGCCCGGGGCGGATATTGCCACTGCGAGCACCACTCACATTTTCTTCAGGAAATGTACATTCTAGTGTTGTGATTACTATTCTCCTAAACGAAACTTCGGCGCGCTACTCCTCTGGCACCGTTGGTCGTAGACCCACAAATGAGATGTCAAATCGTGCGGCTTATTGAGGTGAGGTGTGCTATATCTTTTCTAAGCGATTGGGGGTACGATGTTCGTTTTGTCCTACGATAAATCAGCCGAAAAAATACCCTTTGACTTAACATGGGACAAATATTTCTAAAAGGATATTTTTGGTTCTGAAGGTCGTAGAGCCTCGGGACTGGGCTCGTTTGACTCGGCCTATCAAGCAGTGAATAAGTAGTGACATACCATCTTCATAGCCACGCCTTAACAACCATTTACAGCACCCTAGCAACCGTAAAACAACGCTTACAAGACATATTTCAGTACTTTAATGTTTTAGAAGCACAGAGTATGATCTTTTAAACTCAGACTGCCAAATAATCTTTAGATATCATCCCATAAACTGTATGTCCACATCATAGCAACCATATAGAGTCCCCTAGCAACCATACAAACACATAAATCATCCATATCTCAGCATCAGAACATCGTACAGACATGACGGTTGGCTCTCTAGCAATGGTGTCTGACACTGCCGCATCTGGTTGCATTCGGGCCGAATATTGCCACTGCGAGCACCACTCACATTTTCTTCAGGAAATGTACATTCTAGTTATTCTTCTTCTTCTTCTGGACACTTTTTTGGCGCGCTACTCCTCCTAGGCGTTTTATCCTAGACCCATGAATGAGGCATCAAAACGTGCGGCCTATTGAGGACAGGTGTGCTATATCTTTTCTAAGCGATCGGGGGTACGATGTTCGCCCCAGGGGCGAAAAAGCAGCCGAAAAAACGCATTGACTTAACATTGCGACCAACTTTGACGATTAATAACTCGGAGCGAGAAATTTTTAAAAAGATGAAACTCGCCACATTTGTAGAGGCTGGCAGGCTCTGTAAGAACATACCAAAAAATGGGGCAAAAGTTGCACCCCTGGGGTGCTAGAGCTGCCCAAACGTGCCCCCATAGACGCAATGTTAACGGAAATCCTAGAAGAGTATTTAAACGCGGTGCAAACGACTTTGACGATTAATAACTCGGAGCGAGAAATTTGTAAAAAGACGAAACTCGCCACATTTGAAGAGGGTGGATGGCTCTGTGAGACCATACCACAAAATGGGGTAAAAGTTGCACCCCTGGGGTGCTAGAGCCCCCAAACTTTCCCCATTGAAATGAATGGGGAAAACCGTCCCATGAAACACCATCTACTATGTACATAGGGATTTTGAATTGAACATAGCTCTGCAGCACAGTGTCACAGAGACAAGGGGGAGGGCTCATTTTACTCAGGCGACCAATGAGTGTCTCAGGATCACTGGGAAGCTATTAAGCCACGCCCTAGCAACCATTTAGAGCACCCTAGCAACCCATCCCATAGACTTCCATTCAAATTGATTGACTTCTATCTCTGGATAGAAAAGTCATAGAAATTTGAGGGTGGGCTTGTTTGACTCGGGGCAGCAAACTGACAATCACCAACGTCTTCAACACTTCCTAGCCACGCCCTAGCAACCATTATGGAGCACCTTAGCAACCAAATACAAAGTGAGATATCTTCAGTTCTGAATGCCGTAGAGGCATTCTGGTTGGTTTATATTGTTCATACTCATAAGGAGCCTTTGGAGTGACATCACTGGCAGACCCATAGCCACTCCTTAGCAACCAAACAGAGTACCCTAGCAACCATTTAGCCAGTCCTATATCTCTGCATCAGAAAGTCGTAGAGACATGGGAGTTGGGTCAATTTGACAATCAGCCTTTGGAGTAACATGACTGGCAGGTACCAAGCCACTCCTTAGCAACCAAACAGAGTACCCTAGCAACCGTTTAGCCAGACCCATATCTCTGCTTCTGAGTATCGTAGAGACATGGGGGTTGACTCTATTGGCTCATGCTAGCAAACAAGACTTCCAACATGCTACATATGCTAGCAGTGAATAGCTACATGCTAATAGTGATTAACTAAGTGTTAAATTATGCTAATAATGCCATATAAACCCCCCATAACAACTAATAACCACCTAGAAACGGCCCGGGACACCCTAGATGAGCCATAACAACCACCTAGCATAACCCTAGTAACCAACCAGTTAACCTAGTGACACCTTAGCAACCGCCTAGGAACCACTCTGGTTACCCTAGCAACCGCCTAGCAACACCTTAGCAACGACTCTGGTTACCCTAGCAACCACCTAGCAACCACCCCGGTTACCCTAGCAACTGCCTAGCAACATCCTGGCAACCACTCAGTTTACCCTAGCAACCACCTAGCAACACCATAGCAACCACTCTGATTACCCTAGCAACCGCCAAGCAACCGCTTAGCGACGACTCCGGTTACCCTAGCAACCACCTAGCAACACCATAAAAACCACTCTGATTACCCTAGCAACATTCTAGCAACCACTCTGGTTACCCTAGCAACCGCCTAGCAACCGCCTAGCGACGACTCCGGTTACCCTAGCAACCACCTAGCAACACCATAGGAACCACTCTGATTACCCTAGCAACAGCCTAGCAACCACTCTGGTTACCCTAGCAACCGCCTAGCAACCGCCTAGCGACGACTCCGGTTACCCTAGCAACCACCTAGCAACACCATAGGAACCACTCTGATTACCCTAGCAACAGCCTAGCAACCACTCTGGTTACCCTAGCAACCGCCTAGCAACCGCCTAGCGACGACTCCGGTTACCCTAGCAACCACCTAGCAACACCATAGGAACCACTCTGATTACCCTAGCAACAGCCTAGCAACCACTCTGGTTACCCTAGCAACCGCCTAGCAACCGCCTAGCGATGACTTCGGTTACCCTAGCAACTACCTAGCAACACCCTAGCAACCACCCTGGTTACCCTAGCAACCACTTAGCAACACCTTAGCAACCATCCCAGTTACTTTAGCAAACACCTAGCAACCACCCTGGTTACCCTAGCAACTGCCTAGCAACATCATGGTTACCCTAGCTACTGCCTCACCTGGCCCGGGGCGGATTTTGCCACTGCGAGCACCACTCACATTTTCTTCAGGAAATGTACATTCTAGTTAGTGGTGCTCGCCTCGAGCACTACTATTACTATCTTACCAAGCCTATAATAATGATGGTGATTCCACAAAATTTTCGGCGCGCTCCTGATCCTAGAGCGTTGGTCCCAGACCCATGAATGAGGCGTCAAAACGTGCGGCCTATTGAGGAGAGGTGTGCTATATCTTTTGTAAGCGATCGGGGGTACGATGGTCGCCCCAGGGGCGAAAAAGCAGCCAAAAAAATGCATAGACAACGCATTGCTACAAACTTTGATGATTAATAACTCGGAGTGTGAAATTTGTAAAAAGATGAAACTCGCCACATTTGAAGAGGCTGGCAGGCTCTGTAAGAACATACCACACAATGGGGTAAAAGTTGCACCCCTGGGGTGATAGAGCTGCCCAAACTTGCCCCCATAGACCTCAATGTTATTTATTATTCTTCTTATTCTTCCACTTTTTTTTCGGCGCGCTACTCCTCCTAGAGCGTTCGTCCCAGACTCATGAATGAGGCGTCAAAACGTGCGGCCTATTGAGGAGAGGTGTGCTATATCTTTTCTAAGAGATTGGGGGTACGATGTTCGCCCCAGGGGCCAAAAAGGAGCGAAAAAAAACGCATAGACAACGCATTGAAATCAACTTTGACGATTAATAACTCGGAGCGAGAAATTTGTAAAAAGACAAAACTCGCCACATTTGTAGAGGCTGGCAGGCTCTGTAAGGACATACCAAAAAATGTGGTAAAAGTTGCACCCCTGGGGTGCTAGAGCTGCCCAAACTCGCCCCCATAGACATCAATGTTAACGGAAATTCTAGAAGAGTATTTATACGCGTTGCAAACGACTTTGACGCTTAATAACTCGGAGCGAGAAATTTGTAAAAAGACGAAACTCGCCACATTTGAAGAGGGTGGATGGCTCTGTGGGAACATACCACAAAATGGGGTAAAAGTTGCACCCCTGGGGTGCTAGACCTCCCAAACTTTCCCCATTGAAATGAATGGGGAAAACCGTCCCATGAAACACCATCTACTATGTGCATAGGGATATTGAATTGAACATAGCTCTGCAGCACAGCGTCACAGAGACAAGGGGGAGGGCTCATTTTACTCAGGCGACCAATAAGTGTCTCAGGATCACTGGGAAGCTATTAAGCCACGCCCTAGCAACCATTTAGAGCACCTTAGCAACCCATCCCATAGACTTCCATTCAAATTAATTGACTCCTATCTCTGGATAGAAAAGTCATAGAAATTTGAGGGTGGGCTCGTTTAACTCGGGGCAGCAACCTGCCAATCAGCAACGTCTTCAACATTTCCTAACCACGCCCTAGCAACCATTATGGAGCACCTTAGCAACCAAATACAAAGTGAGATATCTTCAGTTCTGAATGTCGTAGAGGCATCCTGGTTGGTTTATATGGTTCATACTCACAAGGAGCCTTTGGAATAACATCACTGGCAGACGCTCAGCTACTCCTTAGCAACCAAAAAGTGTACCCTAGCAACCATTTAGCCAGTCCTATATCTCTGCATCAGAAAGTCGTAGAGACATGGGAGTTGGGCAAATTTGACAATCAGCCTTTGGAGTAACATGACTGGCAGGTACCAAGCCACTCCTTAGCAACCAAACAGAGTACCCTAGCAACCGTTTAGCCAGACCCATATCTCTGCTTCTGAGTATCGTAGAGACATGGAGGTTGGCTCTATTGGCTCATGCTAGCAAACAGGACTTCCAACATGATACATATGCTAGCAGTGAATAGCTACATGCTAATAGTGATTAACTAAGTGTTAAATTATGCTAATAATGCCATAGAAACCCCCAACCCACCTAATAACCACCTAGAAACAGCCCAGGACACCCTAGATGAGCCATAACAACCACCTAGCATAACCCTAGTAACCAACTAGTTAGCCTAGTGACACCTTAGCAACCGCCTAGGAACCAATCTGGTTACCCTAGAAACCGCCTAGCAACACCTTAGCAACCACCCCGGTTACCCTAGCAACTGCCTAGCAACTGCCTAGCAACCACTCCGGTTACCCTAGCAACCGCCTAGAAACACCTTAGCAACCACTCTGGTTACCCTAGCAACCACCTAGCAACACCCTAGCAACCACTCTGGTTACCCTAGCAACCACTTAGCAACACCTTAGCAACCAATCTGATTACCTTAGCAACAGCCTAGCAACCACTCTGGTTACCCTAGCAACCGCCTAGCAACCACCTAGCAACCGCCTAGAAACGACTCCTATTACCCTAGCAACACCCTAGCAACCACCCCGGTTACCCTAGCAACCACCTAGCAACACCTTAGCAACCACTCTGGTTACCCTAGCAACCACCTAGCAACCACTCAGGTTACCCTAGCAACCGCCTAGCAACCACCCCGGTTACCCTAACAACTGCCTAGCAACCACTCCGGTTAACCTAGCAACCGCCTAGCAACCACTCCGGTTACCCTAGCAACCACCTAGCAAGACCCTAACAACCACTCTGATTACCCTAGCAACAGCCTAGCAACCACTCTGGTTACCCTAGCAACCAACTAGCAACCACCTAGCAACTGCTTAGCAACGACTCCGGTCACCCTAGCAACACCCTAGCAACCACCCCGGTTACCCTAGCAACCACCTAGCAACACCCAAGGAACCACCCTGGTGACCCTAGCAACCACCCTGGTTACCCTAGCAACTGTCTAGCATCATCATGGTTACCCTAGCTACTGCCTCACCTGGCCCGGGCCGAATTTTGCAACTGCGAGCACCACTCACATTTTCTTCAGGAAATGTACATTCTAGTGTTGTGATTACTATTCTCCTAAACCAACCTTCGGCGCGCTACTCCTCAGGCACCGTTGGTCGTAGACCCACAAAAGAGATGTCAAATCGTCCGACTTATTGAGGAGAGGTGTGCTATATCTTTTCTAAGCGATCAGGCGTACGATGTTCGTTTTGTCCCACGAAAAATCAGCCGAAAAAAGCCCCATTGACTTAACATGGGACAAATATTTGTAAAATCATATCTTTGGTTCTGAAGGTTGTAGAGGCTCGGGACTGGGCTCGTTTGACTCGGCCTATCAAGCAGTGAATAAGTAGTGACATACCATCTTCATAGCCAAGCCTTAACGACCATTTACAGCACCCTAGCAACCGTAAAACAACGCTTACAAGCCATATTTCAGTACTGGAATGTTGTAGAAGCACAGAGTTTGAACTTTCAAGCTCAGACTGCCAAATAGTCTTTAGGTATCATGCCATAAACTGTATGACCACACCATAGCAACCATATAGAGAACCGTAGCAACCATATAAACACATGAATCAGCCATATCTCAACACCAGAACATAGTACAGACATGGCGGTAGGTTCTCTCTGTTTCTCCGACACTGCTGCATCTGGCCCGGGCCCGAATTCTGCCACTGCGAGCACCACTCACATTTTCTTCAGGAAATGTACATTCTAGTTAGTGGTGCTCGTTGGCGAGCACTACTATTACTATCTTACCAAGCCAATAATAATGATGCTGAAATCTTCGGTGCGCTGCTACTCCTAGAGCGTTTGTCCCAGACCCATGAATGAGGTGTCAAAACGTGCGGCCGATTGAGGAGAGGGGGGCTCTAGCTTTACTAAGCGATCGGGGGTACGATGTTCGCCCCAGGGGGCGGAACAAAAAACACCCCCATAGACGTCCCATTGAAACGAAATTTTGACGATTAATAACTCAGAGCGAGGAATTTGTAAAAAGATGAAACTCACCACATTTGTAGAGGCTGGCAGGCTCTGTAAGAACATACCACACAATGGGGTAAAAATTGCACCCCTGGGGTGCTAGAGCTGCCAAAAAACCGACCTCGGTTTATTATTATTAGTGGTGCTCGCCTCGAGCACTACTATTACTATCTTACCAAGCCTATAATAATGATGCTGATGCCACCAAATTTTCGGCACGCTCCTCCTCCTAGAGCGTTGGTCCCAGACCCATGAATGAGGCGTCAAAACGTGCGGCCGATTGAGGAGAGTGGTGCTCTATCTTTTGTAAGCGATCGGGGGTACGATGGTCGCCCCAGGGGCGAAAAAGCAGCCGAAAAAACGCATAGACAACGCATTGCCACAAACTTTGATGATTAATAACTCGGAGTGAGGAATTTGTAAAAAGATGAAACTCGCCACATTTGTAAAGGCTGGCAGGCTCTGTAAGAACATACCAAAAAATGGGGTAAAACTTGCACCCCTGGGGTGCTACAGCTGCCCAAACTTGCCCCCATAGACCTCAATGTTATTTATTATTATTATTATTCCACTTTTTTTTCGGCGCGCTACTCCTCCTAGGGCGTTTGTCCTAGACCCATGAATGAGGCATCAAAACGTGCAGCCTATTGAGGAGAGGTGTGCTATATCTTTTCTAAGCGATCGGGGGTACGATGTTCGCCCCAGGGGCGATCAAACAGGCGAAAAAACGCATAGACAATGCATTGCGACCAACTTTGACGATTAATAACTCGGAGTGAGGAATTTGTAAAAAGATGAAACTTGCCACATTTGTAGAGGCTGGCAGGTTCTGTAAGAACATACCAAAAAATGGGGTAAAAGTTGCACCCCTGGGGTGCTAGAGCTGCCCAAACGTGCCCCCATAGACATCAATGTTAACGGAAATCCTAGAAGAGTATTTATACGCGGTGCAAACGACTTTGACGATTAATAACTCGGAGCGAGAAATTTGTAAAAGGACGAAACTCGCCACATCTGAAGAGGGTGGATGGCTCTGTGAGAACATACCACAAAATGGGGTAAAAGTTGCACCCCTGGGGTGCTAGAGCTCCCAAACTTTCCCCATTGAAATGAATGGGGAAAACCGTCCCATGAAGCACCATCTACTACGTGCATAGGGATTTTGAATTGAACATAGCTCTGCAGCACAGCGTCACAGAAACAAGGGGGAGGGCTCATTTTACTCAGGCGACCAATGAGTGTCTCAGGATCACTGGGAAGCTATTAAGCCACGCCCTAGCAACCATTTAGAGCACCTTAGCAACCCATCCCATAGACTTCCATTCAAATTGATTGACTCCTATCTCTGGATAGAAAAGTCATAGAAATTTGAGGGTGGGCTCGTTTGACTCGGGGAAGCAAACTGCCAATCACCAACGTCGTCAACACTTCCTAGCCACGCCCTAGCAACCATTATGGAGCACCTTAGCAACCAAATACAAAGTGAGATATCTTCAGTTCTGAATGTCGAAGAGGCATTCTGGTTGGTTTATATCGTTCATACTCATAAGGAGCCTTTGGAGTGACATCACTGGCAGACCCATAGCCACTCCTTAGCAACCAAACAGAGTACCTTAGCAACCATTTAGCCAGTCCTATATCTCTGCATCAGAAAGTGGTAGAGACATGGGTGTTGGGTCAAGTTGACAATCAGCCTTTGGAGTGACATCACTGGCAGACCCATAGCCACTCCTTAGCAACCAAACAGAGTACCCTAGCAACCATTTAGCCAGTCCTATATCTCTGCATCAGAAAGTGGTAGAGACATGGGTGTTGGGTCAAGTTGACAATCAGCCTTTGGAGTAACATCACTGGCAGCTGCAAAGCCAGTCCTTAGCAACCAAATAGTTTACCCTAGCAACCATTTAGCCAGACCCCTATCTCTGCTTCTGCGTGTCGTAGAGACATGGGGGTTTGGTCAATTTAACAATCAGCCTTTGGAATAACATCACTGGCAGCTGCAAAGCCACTCCTTAGCAAACAAATAGTTTACCCTAGCAACCATTTAGCTAGACCCATATCTCTGCTTCTAAGCTTCATAGAGACATGGGGGTTGGCTCTATTGACTCATGCTAGCAAACAGGACTTCCTACATGCTACATATGCTAGCAGTAAATAGCTACATGCTAATAGTGCCTAGCTAAGTGTTAGGATATGCTAAAAATGCCATAAAAACCACCCAGAACACCTGCCGCATCTGGCCCGGGGCGGATATTGCCACTGCGAGCACCACTCACATTTTCTTCAGGAAATGTACATTCTAGTGTTGTGATTACTATTCTCCTAAACCAACCTTTGGCGCGCTACTCCTCAGGCACCGTTGGTCGTAGACCCACAAAAGAGATGTCAAATCGTGCGGCTTATTGAGAAGAGGTGTGCTATATCTTTTCTAAGCGATCAGGCGTACTATGTTCGTTTTGTCCCACAAAAAATCAGCCGAAAAAAGCCCCATTGACTTAACATGGGACAAATATTTGTAAAATCATGTCTTTGGTTCTGAAGGTCGTAGAGGCTCGGGACTGGGCTCGTTTGACTCGGCCTATCAAGCAGTGAATAAGTAGTGACATACCATCTTCATAGCCAAGCCTTAACAACCATTTACAGCACCCTAGCAACCGTAACACAACGCTTACAAGCCATATTTCAGTACTGGAATGTTGTAGAAGCACAGAGTTTGAACTTTCAAGCTCAGACTGCCAAATAGTCTTTAGATATGGATAGATATCAGATAGATAGATATTAGATAGATATCATCCCATAAACTGTATGACCACACCATAGCAACCATATAGAGTGCCGTAGCAACCATACAAACACATGAATCAGCCATATCTCAACACCAGAACATCGTACAGACATGGCGGTGGGGTCTCTCTGTTTCTCCGACACTGCTGCATGTGGCCCGGGCCCGAATTCTGCCACTGCGAGCACCACTCACATTTTCTTCAGGAAATGTACATTCTAGTGTTGTGATTACTATTCTTCTAAACAAAACTTTGGCACGCTACTCCTCCGGTACCGTTGGTCGTAGACCCAAAAATGAGATGTCATATCGTGCGGCCTATTGAGGAGAGGTGTGCTATATCTTTTCTAAGCGATCGGGCGTACGATGTTCATTTTGTCCTACGATAAATCAGCCGGAAAAAAGTCCCATTGAATTAACATGGGCCAAATATTTATAAAATCATATCTTTGGTTTAGAAGGTTGTAGAGGCTTGGGAGTGGTCTCATTTGACTCGGCCTATCAAGCAGTGAATAAGGAATGACATACCATATTCATAGCCACGCCCTAGCAACCGTTTACAGCACCCTAGCAACCGTAAAACAAGGCTTACAAGCCATATCTCAGTACTGGAATGTTGTAGAAGCACAGAGTTTGATCTTTTAAGCTCAGACTGCCAAATAATCTTTAAATATCATCCCATAAGCTGTATGAGTACACCATAGCAACCATATAGAGTGACCTAGCAACCATACAAAGACATGAATCAGCCATATCTCAGCACTAGAACATCGTACAGACATGGCGGTTGGCTCTCTGGCAATGGTGTCTGACACTGCCGCACATGGCCCGGGCCGAATTCTGCCACTGCGAGCACCACTCACATTTTCTTCAGGAAATGTACATTCTAGTTATTTTTCTTCTTCTTATTATTCTTCTTCCACTTTTTTTTTGGCGCGCTACTCCTCCTAGAGCGTTCGTCCTAGAGTCATGAATGAGGCGTCAAAACGTGCGGCCGATTGAGGAGAGTGGTGCTCTATCTTTTGTAAGCGATCGGGGGTACGATGGTCGCCCCAGGGGCGAAAAAGCAGCCGAAAAAACGCATAGACAACGCATTGCCACAAACTTTGATGATTAATAACTCGGAGTGAGGAATTTGTAAAAAGATGAAACTCGCCACATTTGTAGAGGCTGGCAGGCTCTGTAAGAACATACCAAAAAATTGGGTAAAAGTTGCACCCCTGGGGTGCTACAGCTGCCCAAACTTGCCCCCATAGACCTCAATGTTATTAGTGGTGCTCGCCTCGAGCACTACTATTACTATCTTACCAAGCCTATAATAATGATGGTGATTCCACAAAATTTTCGGCGCGCTCCTGATCCTAGAGCATTTGTCCCAGACCCATGAATGAGGTGTCAAAACGTGCGGCCTATTCAGGAGAGCGGTGCACTATCTTTACAAAAAGATCGGGGGTATGATGTCCGCCCCAGGGGCAAAAAAGTACCGAAAAAAAACACATAGACAACAGTTTGAAAAATTCGTTGACTCTCAATAACTCGGAGTGAGGAATTTGTAAAAACATGAAACTCGCCACATTTGAAGAGGCTGGCAGGCTCTAAAAGAATATACCACACAATGGGGTAAAAGTTGCACCCCGGGGGTGCTAGAGCTGCCCAAACGTGCCCCATAGACACCAATGGTTTTTATTATTCTTCTTCTTCTGGACACTTTTTTGGCGCGCTACTCCTCCTAGGCGTTTTTTCCTAGACCCATGAATGAGGCATCAAAACGTCTGACCTATTGAGGACAGGTGTGCTATATCTTTTCTAAGCGATCGGAGGTACGATGTTCGCCCCAGGGGCGAAAAAGCAGCCGAAAAAACGTATTGACTTAACATTGCGACAAATTTTGACGATTAATAACTCTGAGCGAGAAATTTGTAAAAAGACGAAACTCGCCACATTTGTAGAGGCTGGCAGCCTCTGTAAAAACATACCAAAAAATGGGGCAAAAGTTGCACCCCTGGGGTGCTAGAGCTGCCCAAACGTGCCCCCATAGGCGCAATGTTAACGGAAATCCTAGAAGAGTATTTAAACGCGGTGCAAACGACTTTGACGATTAATAACTCGGAGCGAGAAATTTGTAAAAAGACGAAACTCGCCACATTTGAAGAGGGTCGATGGCTCTGTGAGACTATACCAAAAAATGGGGTAAAATTTGCACCCCTGGGGTGCTAGAGCTCCCAAACTTTCCCCATTGAAATGAATGGGGAAAACCGTCCCATGAAACACCATCTACTATGTGCATTGGGATTTTGAATTGAACATAGCTCTGCAGCACAGCGTCATAGAAACAAGGGGGAGGGCTCATTTTACTCAGGCGACCAATGAGTGTCTCAGGATCACAAGAGAGCTATTAAGCCACGCCCTAGCAACCATTTAGAGCACCTTAGCAACCCATCCCATAGACTTCCAGTCAAATTGATTGACTCCTATCTCTGGATAGAAAAGTCATAGAAATTTGAGGGTGGGCTCGTTTGACTTGGGGCAGCAAACTGCCAATCACCAACGTCTTCAACACTTCCTAGCCACGCCCTAGCAACCATTATGGATCACCTTAGCAACCAAATACAAAGTGAGATATCTTCAGTTCTGAATGTCGTGGAGGCATTCTGGTTGGTTTGTATCGTTCATACTCACAAGGAGCCTTTGGAGGAACATCACTGGCTACTGCCAAGCCGCTCCTTAGCAACCAAACAGAGTATCTTAGCAACCATTTAGCCAGTCCTATATCTCTGCATCAGAAAGTCGTAGAGACATGGGAGTTGGGTCAATTTGACAATCAGCCTTTGGAGTAACATGACTGGCAGGTACCAAGCCACTCCTTAGCAACCAAACAGAGTACCCTAGCAACCGTTTAGCCAGACCCATATCTCTGCTTCTGAGTATCGTAGAGACATGGGGGTTGGCTCTATTGGCTCATGCTAGCAAACAGGACTTCCAACATGCTACATATGCTAGCAGTGAATAGCTACATGCTAATAGTGATTAACTAAGTGATATATTATGCTAATAATGCCATATAAACCCCCTAATACCCCCTAATACCTAATACCCACATAGAAATGGCCCAGGACACCCTAGATGAGCCATAACAACCACCTAGCATAACCCTAGTAACCAACCAGTTAGCCTAGTGAAACCCTAGCAACAGCCTAGCAACCACTCTGGTTACCCTAGCAACCGCCTAGCAACACCTTAGCAACCACTCAGTTTACCCTAGCAACCACCTAGCAACACCATAGCAACCACTCTGATTACCCTAGCAACAGCCTAGCAACCACCCCGGTTACCCTAGCAACTGCCTAGCAACCGCCTAGCAACCACTCCGGTTACCCTAGCAACCACCTAGCAACACCCTGGCAACCACTCAGTTTACCCTAGCAACCACCTAGCAACACCATAGCAACCACTCTGATTACCCTAGCAACAGCCTAGCAACCACTCTGGTTACCCTAGCAACCGCCAAGCAACCGCTTAGCGACGACTCCGGTTACCCTAGCAACCACCTAGCAACACCATAGCAACCACTCTGATTACCGTAGCAACCACCTAGCAACACCATAGCAACCACTTTGATTACCCTAGCAACAGCCTAGCAACCACTCTGGTTACCCTAGCAACCGCCTAGCAACCGCCTAGCGATGACTCCGGTTACCCTAGCAACCACCTAGCAACACCATAGGAACCACTCTGATTACCCTAGCAACAGCCTAGCAACCACTCTGGTTACCCTAGTAACCACCCCGGTTACCCTAGCAACCACCTAGCAACACCCTAGCAACCACTCTGATTACCCTAGCAACAGCCTAGCAACCACTCTGGTTACCCTAGCAACCGCCTAGCAACCGCCTAGCGACGACTTCAGTTACCCTAGCAACCACCTAGCAACACCCTAGCAACCATCCTGGTTACCCTAGCAACCACTTAACAACACCTTAGCAACCATCCCAGTTACTCTAGCAAACACCTAGCAACGACAATGGTTACCCTAGCAACTGCCTAGCAACATCATGGTTACCCTAGCTACTGCCTCACCTGGCCCGGGGCGGATTTTGCCACTGCGAGCACCACTCACATTTTCTTCAGGAAATGTACATTCTAGTTAGTGGTGCTCGCCTCGAGCACTACTATTACTATCTTACCAAGCCTATAATAATGATGGTGATTCCACCAAATTTTCGGCGCGCTATTGCTCCTACTGCGTTTGTCCCAGACCCATAAATGAGACGTCAAAACGTGCGGCCTATTGAGGAGAGGTGTGCTATATCATTTGTAAGCGATCGGGGGTACAATGTTCGCCCCAGGGGCGAAAAAGCAGCCGAAAAAACGCATAGACAACGCATTGCCACAAACTTTGATGATTAATAACTCTGAGCGAGGAATTTGTAAAAAGATGAAACTCGCCACATTTGTAGAGGCTGGCAGGCTCTGTAAGAACATACCAAAAAATGGGGGAAAAGTTGCACCCCTGGGGTGCTAGAGCTCCCCAAACTTGCCCCCATAGACCTCAATGTTGTTTATTATTATTCTTCTTCTGGACACTTTTTTGGCGCGCTACTCCTCCTAGGCGTTTTTTCCTAGACCCATGAATGAGGCATCAAAACGTGCGACCCATTGAGGACAGGTGTGCTATATCTTTTCTAAGCGATCGGAGGTACGATGTTCGCCCCAGGGGCGAAAAAGCAGCCGAAAAAACGTATTGACTTAACATTGCGACAAACTTTGACGATTAATAACTCGGAGCGAGAAATTTGTAAAAAGATGAAACTCGCCACATTTGTAGAGGCTGGCAGCCTCTGTAAGAACATACCAAAAAATGGGGTAAAAGTTGCACCCCTGGGGTGCTAGAGCTGCCCAAACGTGCCCCCATAGACGCAATGTTAACGGAAATCCTAGAAGAGTATTTATACGCGTTGCAAACGACTTTGACGATTAATAACTCGGAGCGAGAAATTTGTAAAAAGACGAAACTCGCCACATTTGAAGAGGGTGGATGGCTCTGTGAGAACATACCACAAAATGGGGTAAAAGTTGCACCCCTGGGGTGCTAGAGCTCCCAAACTTTCCCCATTGAAATGAATGGGGAAAACCGTCCCATGAAACACCATCTACTATGTGCATAGGGATTTTGAATTGAACATAGCTCTGCAGCACAGCGTCACAGAGACAAGGGGGAGGGCTCATTTTACTCAGGCGACCAATGAGTGTCTCAGGATAACTGGGAAGCTATCAAGCCACGCCCTAGCAACCATTTAGAGCACCTTAGCAACCCATCCCATAGACTTCCATTCAAATTGATCGACTTCTATCTCTGGATAGAAAAGTCATACAAATTTGAGGGTGGGCTCGTTTGACTCGGGGCAGCAAACTGCCAATCACCAATGTCTTCAAAACTTCCTAGCCACGCCTTAGCAACCATCATGGAGCACCTTAGCAACCAAATACAAAGTGAGATATCTTGAGTTCTGAATGTCGTAGAGTCATTGTAGTTGGTTTATATCGTTCATACTCATAAGGAGCCTTTGGAGGAACATCAATGGCTACTGCCAAGCCATTCCTTAGCAACCAAACGAGGTACCCTAGCAACCATTTAGCCAGACCTTTATCTCTGCATCAGAAAGTCGTAGAGACATGGGGGTTGGCTCTATTAGACAATCAGCCTTTGGAGTAACATTTCTGTCAGCTGCAAAGCCACTCCTTAGCAACCAAACAAAGTACCCTAGCAACCATTTAGCCAGACCCATGTCTCTGCATCAGAAAGTCGTAGAGACGTGGGTGTTGGGTGTATTTGACAATCAGACTTTGGAGTAACATCACTGGCAGACGCTTAGCCACTCCTTAGCAACCAAATAGTTTACCCTAGCAACCATTTAGCCAGACCCATATCTCTGCATCAGAAAGTCGTAGAGACATGGGGGTTGGGTCTATTTGACAATCAGCCTTTGGAGTAACATCACTGGCAGCTGCAAAGCCACTCCTTAGCAACTAAATAGCTTACCCTAGCAACCATTTAGCCAGACCCATATCTCTGCTTCTAAGCGTCATAGAGACATTGGGGTTGGCTCTATTGACTCATGCTAGCAAACAGGACTTCGTACATGCTACATATGCTAGCAGTGAATAGCTACATACTATAGTGCCTAGCTAAGTGTTAGATTATGCTAATAATGCCATAGAAACCACCCAGAACACCAGCCGCACCAGGCCCGGGGCGGATTTTGCCACTGCGAGCACCACTCACATTTTCTTCAGGAAATGTACATTCTAGTTTTTATTATTCTTCTTCCACTTTTTTTTCGGCGCGCTACTCCTCCTAGGGCGTTTGTCCTAGACTCATGAATGAGGCGTCAAAACGTGCGGCCTATTGAGGACAGGTGTGCTATATCTTTTCTAAGAGATTGGGGGTACGATGTTCGCCCCAGGGGCGAAAAAGGAGCGAAAAAAAACGCATAGACAACGCATTGAAATCAACTTTGACGATTAATATCTCGGAGCGAGAAATTTGTAAAAAGATGAAACTCACCACATTTGAAGAGGCTGGCAGGCTCTGTAAGGACATACCAAAAAATGTGTTAAAAGTTGCACCCCTGGGGTGCTAGAGCTGCCCAAACGCGCCCCCATAGACATCAATGTTAACGGAAATCCTAGAAGAGTATTTATACGCGGTGCAAACGACTTTGACGATTAATAACTCGGAGCGAGAAATTTGTAAAAAGACGAAACTCGCCACATTTGAAGAGGGTGGATGGCTCTGTGAGAACATACCACAAAATGGGGTAAAAGTTGCACCCCTGGGGTGCTAGAGCCCCCAAACTTTCCCCATTGAAATGAATGGGGAAAACCGTCCCATGAAACACCATCTACTATGTACATAGGGATTTTGAATTGAACATAGCTCTGCAGCACAGTGTCACAGAGACAAGGGGGAGGGCTCATTTTACTCAGGCGACCAATGAGTGTCTCAGGATCACTGGGAAGCTATCAAGCCACGCCCTAGCAACCATTTAGAGCACCTTAGCAACCCATCCCATAGACTTCCATTCAAATTGATCGACTTCTATCTCTGGATAGAACAGTCATAGAAATTTGAGGGTGGGCTCGTTTGACTCGGGGCAGCAAACTGCCAATCAACAACGTCTTCAACACTTCTTAGCCACGCCCTGGCAACCATTATGGAGCACCTTAGCAACCAAATGCAAAGTGAGATATCTTCAGTTCTGAATGTCGTAGAGTCATTCTGGTTGGTTTATATCATTCATACTCATAAGGAGCCTTTGGAGTGACATCAATGGCAGACGCTTAGTCACTCCTTAGCAACCAAACAGAGTACCCTAGCAACCATTTAGCCAGACCTATATCTCTGCATCCGAAAGTCGTAGAGACATGGGAGTTGGGTCAATTTGACAATCAGCCTTTGGAGTAACATGACTGGCAGGTACCAAGCCACTCCTTAGCAACCAAACAGAGTACCCTAGCAACCATTTAGCCAGACCCATATCTCTGCTTCTGAGTATCGTAGAGACATGGGGGTTGGCTCTATTGGCTCATGCTAGCAAACAGGACTTCCAACATGCTACATATGCTAGCAGTGAATAGCTGCATGCTAATAGTGATTAACTAAGTGTTAAATTATGTTAATAATGCCATAGAAACCACCCGGAACACCAGCCGCACCTGGCCCGGGGCGGATATTGCCACTGCGAGCACCACTCACATTTTCTTCAGGAAATGTCGAAAAATCAGCCGAAAAAAGCCCCATTGACTTAACATAGGACAAATATTTGTAAAGTCATATCTTTGGTTCTGAAGGTCGTAGAGGCTCGGGACTGGGCTCGTTTGACTCGGCCTATCAAGCAGTGAATAAGTAGTGACATGCCATCCTTAGAGCCACACCCTAACAACCGTTTACAGCACCCTAGCAACCGTAAAACAACACATACAAGCCATATTTTAGTACTGGAATGTTGTAGAAGCACAGAGTTTGATCTTTTGAGCTCAGACTAGTAAATAGTCTTTGAATATCATCCCATACAGTGTAGAATCATACCATAGCAACCGTTTAGAATACCCTAGCAACCATACAAACACATAAAAGCATATATCTCAGCATCAGAACATCGTACAGACATGGGAGTTGGCTCTCTGGCAATGGTGTCTGACACTGCCTCACCTGGCCCGGGCCGAATTTTGCCACTGCGAGCACCACTCACATTTTCTTCAGGAAATGTACATTCTAGTTTATTATTATTATTATTCCACTTTTTTTTCGGCGCGCTACTCCTCCTAGGGCGTTTGTCCTAGACCCATGAATGAGGCATCAAAACGTGCACCCTATTGAGGAGAGGTGTGCTATATCTTTTCTAAGCGATCGGGGGTACGATGTTCGCCCCAGGGGCGATCAAACAGGCGAAAAAACGCATAGACAATGCATTGCGACCAACTTTGACGATTAATAACTCGGAGTGAGGAATTTGTAAAAAGATGAAACTCGCCACATTTGTAGAGGCTGGCAGGTTCTGTAAGAACATACCAAAAAATGGGGTAAAAGTTGCACCCCTGGGGTGCTAGAGCTGCCCAAACGTGCCCCCATAGACATCAATGTTAACGGAAATCCTAGAAGAGTATTTATACGCGGTGCAAACGACTTTGACAATTAATAACTCGGAGCAAGAAATTTGTAAAAAGACGAAACTCACCACATCTGAAGAGGGTGGATGGCTCTGTGAGAACATACCACAAAATGGGGTAAAAGTTGCACCCCTGGGGTGCTAGAGCTCCCAAACTTTCCCCATTGAAATGAATGGGGAAAACCGTCCCATGAAACACCATCTACTACGTGCATAAGGATTTTGAATTGAACATAGCTTTGCAGCACAGCATCACAGAAACAAGGGGGAGGGCTCATTTTACTCAGGCGACCAATGAGTGTCTCAGGATCACTGGGAAGCTATTAAGCCACGCCCTAGCAACCATTTAGAGAACCTTAGCAACCCATCCCATAGACTTCCATTCAAATTGATTGACTCCTATCTCTGGATAGAAAAGTCATAGAAATTTGAGGGTGGGCTCGTTTGACTCGGGGAAGCAAACTGCCAATCACCAACGTCTTCAACATTTCCTAGCCACGCCCTAGCAACCATTATGGAGCACCTTAGCAACCAAATACAAAGTGAGATATCTTCAGGTCTGAATGTCGAAGAGGCATTCTGGTTGGTTTATATCGTTCATACTCATAAGGAGCCTTTGGAGTGACATCACTGGCAGACCCATAGCCACTCCTTAGCAACCAAACAGAGTACCTTAGCAACCATTTATCCAGTCCTATATCTTTGCATCAGAAAGTGGTACAAACATGGGTGTTGGGTCAAGTTGACAATCAGCCTTTGGAGTAACATCACTGGCAGCTGCAAAGCCACTCCTTAGCAACCAAATAGTTTACCCTAGCAACCATTTAGCTAGACCCATATCTCTGCTTCTACGCTTCATAGAGACATGGGGGTTGGCTCTATTGACTCAAGCTAGCAAACAGGACTTCCTACATGCTACATATGCTAGCAGTGAATAGCTACATGCTAATAGTGCCTAGCTAAGTGTTAGGATATGCTAAAAATGCCATAAAAACCACCCAGAACACCTGCCGCATCTGGCCCGGGGCGGATATTGCCACTGCGAGCACCACTCACATTTTCTTCAGGAAATGTACATTCTAGTTAGTGGTGCTCGTTGGCGAGCACTACTATTACTATCTTACCAAGCCTATAATAATGATGCTGAAATCTTCAGAGCGCTACTACTCCTAGAGGGTTTGTCCCAGACCCATGAATGAGGTGTCAAAACGTGCGGCCGATTGAGGAGAGCGGTGCTCTAGCTTTACTAAAAGATCGGGGGTACGATGTTCGCCCCAGGGGCGAAAAAGTACCGAAAAAAAAACGCATTGACAATGCCTTGAAAAATTCGTTGACTCTCAATAACTCGGAGTGAGGAATTTGTAAAAACATGAAACTCACCACAATTGAAGAGGCTGGCAGGCTCTAAAATAATATACCACACAATGGGGTAAAAGTTGCACCCCTGGGGTGCTAGAGCTGCCCAAAAACATGGTTTATTATTAGTGGTGCTCGCCTCGAGCACTACTATTACTATCTTACCAAGCCTATAATAATGATGCTGATACCACCAAATTTTCGGCGCGCTCCTCCTCCTAGAGCGTTGGTCCCAGACCCATGAATGAGGCGTCAAAACGTGCGGCCGATTGAGGAGAGTGGTGCTCTATCTTTTGTAAGCGATCGGGGGTACGATGGTCGCCCCAGGGGCGAAAAAGCAGCCAAAAAAACGCATAGACAACGCATTGCCACAAACTTTGATGATTAATAACTCGGAGTGAGGAATTTGTAAAAAGATGAAACTCGCCACATTTGTAGAGGCTGGCAGGCTCTGTAAGAACATACCAAAAAATGGGGTAAAAGTTTTACCCCTGGGGTGCTACAGCTGCCCAAACTTGCCCCCATAGACCTCAATGTTATTTATTATTATTATTATTCCACTTTTTTTTCGGCGCGCTACTCCTCCTAGGGCGTTTGTCCTAGACCCATGAATGAGGCATCAAAACGTGCAGCCTATTGAGGAGAGGTGTGCTATATCTTTTCTAAGCGATCGGGGGTACGATGTTCGCCCCAGGGGCGATCAAACAGGCGAAAAAACGCATAGACATTGCATTGCGACCAACTTTGACGATTAATAACTCAGAGTGAGGAATTTGTAAAAAGATGAAACTTGCCACATTTGTAGAGGCTGGCAGGTTCTGTAAGAACATACCAAAAAATGGGGTAAAAGTTGCACCCCTGGGGTGCTAGAGCTGCCCAAACGTGCCCCCATAGACATCAATGTTAACGGAAATCCTAGAAGAGTATTTATACGCGGTGCAAACGACTTTGACGATTAATAACTCGGAGCGAGAAATTTGTAAAAAGACGAAACTCGCCACATCTGAAGAGGGTGGATGGCTCTGTGAGAACATACCACAAAATGGGGTAAAAGTTGCACCCCTGGGGTGCTAGAGCTCCCAAACTTTCCCCATTGAAATGAATGGGGAAAACCGTCCCATGAAACACCATCTACTACGTGCATAGGGATTTTGAATTGAACATAGCTCTGCAGCACAGCGTTACAGAAAAAAGGGGGAGGGCTCATTTTACTCAGGCGACCAATGAGTGTCTCAGGATCACTGGGAAGCTATTAAGCCACGCCCTAGCAACCATTTAGAGCACCTTAGCAACCCATCCCATAGACTTCCATTCAAATTGATTGACTCCTATCTCTGGATAGAAAAGTCATAGAAATTTGAGGGTGGGCTCGTTTGACTCGGGGAAGCAAACTGCCAATCACCAACGTCTTCAACATTTCCTAGCCACGCCCTAGCAACCATTATGGAGCACCTTAGCAACCAAATACAAAGTGAGATATCTTCAGTTCTGAATGTCGAAGAGGCATTCTGGTTGGTTTATATCGTTCATACTCATAAGGAGCCTTTGGAGTGACATCAATGACAAACGCTTAGCCACTCCTTAGCAACCTAACAGAGTACCCTAGCAACCATTTAGCCAGTCCTATATCTCTGCATCAGAAAGTCGAAGAGACATGGGAGTTGGGCAAATTTGACAATCAGCCTTTGGAGTAACATCACTGGCTACTGCAAATCCACTCCTTAGCAACCAAACAGTACCCTAGCAACCATTTAGCCAGTCCTATATCTCTGCTTCTGAGCATCGTAGAGACATGGGGGTTGGGTTTATTTGACAATCAGCCTTTGGAGTAACATCACTGGCAGACGCTTAGCCACTCCTTAGCAACCAAACAGAGCACCCTAGCAACCGTTTAGCCAGACCCATATCTCTGCTTCTGAGTATCGTAGAGACATGGGGGTTGTCTCTATTGGCTCATGCTAGCAAACAGGACTTCCAACATGCTACATATGCTAGCAGTGAATAGCTGCAAGCTAATAGTGATTAGCTAAGTGTTAAATTATGCTAATAATGCCATAGAACCCCCCCATAACACCTAATAACCACCTAGAAACGGCCCAGGACACCCTAGATGAGCCATAACAACCACCTAGCATAACCCTAGTAACCAACCAGTTAACCTAGTGACTCCTTAGCAACTGCCTAGGAACCACTCTGGTTACCCTAGCAACCACCCCGGTCACCCTAGCAACTGCCTAGCAAACGCCTAGCTACCACTCCGGTTACCCTAGCAACCACCTAGCAACCACCCTGGTTACCCTAGCAACCACTCAGCAACACCCTAGCAACTGCCCCGGTTACCCTAGCAACCGCCTAGCAACTGCCTAGCGACAAATCTGGTTACCCTAGCAACCACCTAGCAACACCCTAGCAACCACCCCAGTTACCCTAGCAACTGCCTAGCAACCGCCTAGCAACCACTCTGGTTACCCTAGCAACCACCTAGCAACCACCCTGGTTACCCTAGCAACCACCTAGCAACAACCTAGCAACCACCCTGGTTACCCTAGCAACTGCCTAGCAACATCATGGTTACCCTAGCTACTGCCTCACCTGGCCCGGGCGGATTTTGCCACTGCGAGCACCACTCACATTTTCTTCAGGAAATGTACATTCTAGTTCTTCTTATTCTTCTTCCACTTTTTTTTCGGCGCGCTACTCCTCCTAGAGCGTTTGACCCAGACCCATGAATGAGGCGTCAAAACGTGTGGCCTATTGAGGAGAGGTGTGCTATATCTTTTCTAAGAGATCGGGGGTACGATGTTCGCCCCAGGGGCGAAAAAGGAGCGAAAAAAAACGCATAGACAACGCATTGAAATCAACTTTGACGATTAATAACTCGGAGCGAGAAATTTGTAAAAAGACGAAACTCGCCACATTTGAAGAGGCTGGCAGGCTCTGTAAGGACATACCAAAAAATGTGTTAAAAGTTGCACCCCTGGGGTGCTAGAGCTGCCCAAACGCGCCCCCATAGACATCAATGTTAACGGAAATCCTAGAAGAGTATTTAAACGCGTTGCAAACGACTTTGACGATTAATAACTCGGAGTGAGAAATTTGTAAAAAGATGAAACTCGCCACATCTGAAGAGGGTGGCTGGCTCTGTGAGAACATACCACAAAATGGGGTAAAAGTTGCACCCCTGGGGTGCGAGAGCTCCCCAAAATTTTCCCCATTGAAATGAATGGGGAAAACCGTCCCATGAAACACCATCTACTATGTGCATAGGGATTTTGAATTGAGCATAGCTCTGCAGCACAGCGTCACAGAGACAAGGGGGAGGGCTCATTTTACTCAGGCGACCAATGAGTGTCTCAGAATCACTGGGAAGGTATTAAGCCACGCCCTAGCAACCATTTAGAGCACCTTAGCAACCCATCCCATAAACTTCCATTCAAATTGATTGACTCCTATTTCTGGATAGAAAAGTCATAGAAATTTGAGGGTGGGCTCGTTTGACTCGGGGCAGCAAACTCCCAATCACCAACGTCTTCAACACTTCCTAGCCACGCCCTAGCAACCATTATGGAGTACCTTAGCAACCAAATACAAAGTGAGATATCTTCAGTTCTGAATGTCGTAGAGGCGTTGTGATTGGTTTATATAGTTCATACTCACAAGGAGCCTTTGAAATGATATCAATGGCAGATGCTTAGCCACTCCTTAGCAACCAAATAGAGTACCCTAACAACCATTTAGCCAGACGTATATCTCCGCATCAGAAAGTGGTACAGACATGGGAGTTGGGTCAATTTGACAATCAGCCTTTGGAGTAACATCACTGGCAGCTGCCAAGCTACTCCTTAGCAACCAAACAGAGTACCCTAGCAACCATTTGGCCAGACCAATGTCTCTGCATCAGAAAGTCGTACAGACATGGGGGTTGGGTCTATTTGACAATCAGCCTTTGGAGTAACATCACTTCGAGCTGAAAAGCCACTCCTTAGCAACCAAATAATTTACCCTAGCAACCATTTAGCAAGACCCATATCTCTGCTTCTAAGCGTCATAGAGACATGGGGGTTGGCTCTATTGACTCATGCTAGCAAACAGGACTTCCTACATGCTACATATGCTAGCAGTGAATAGCTACATGCTAATAGTGCCTAGCTAAGTGTTAGATTATGCTAATAATGCCATAGAAACCACCCAGAACAGCAGCCGCACCAAGCCCGGGGCGGATTTTGCCACTTCGAGCACCACTCACATTTTCTTCAGGAAATGTACATTCTAGTTAGTGGTGCTCGCCTCGAGCACTACTATTACTATCTTACCAAGCCTATAATAATGATGGTGAATCCACCGCGCTCCTGTTCCTAGAGGGTTTGTCCCAGACCCATAAATGAGGCGTCAAAACGTGCGGCCTATTGAGGAGAGGTGTGCTATATCTTTTGTAAGCGATCGGGGGTACGATGGTCGTCCCAGGGGTGAAAAAGCAGCCAAAAAAAACGCATAGACAAAGCATTGCTACAAACTTTGATGATTAATAACTCGGAGTGAGAAATTTGTGAAAAGATGAAACTTGCCACATTTGAAGAGGCTGGCAGGCTCTGTAAGAACATACCACGCAATGGGGTAAAAGTTACACACCTGGGGTGCTACAGCTGCCCAAACTTTCCCCATAGACACCAATGTTATTTATTATTATTTTTTTTATTATTCTTCTTCCACTTTTTTTTCGGCGCGCTACTCCTCCTAGGGCGTTTGTCCTAGACTCATGAATGAGGCGTCAAAACGTGCGGCCTATTGAGGACAGGTGTGCTATATCTTTTCTAAGAGATTGGGGGTACGATGTTCGCCCCAGGGGTGAAAAAGGAGCGAAAAAAAACGCATAGACAACGCATTGAAATCAACTTTGACGATTAATATCTCGGAGCGAGAAATTTGTAAAAAGTTGAAACTCACCACATTTGAAGAGGCTGGCAGGCTCTGTAAGGACATACCAAAAAATTTGTTAAAAGTTGCACCCCTGGGGTGCTAGAGCTGCCCAAACGCGCCCCCATAGACATCAATGTTAACGGAAATCCTAGAAGAGTATTTATACGCGGTGCAAACGACTTTGACGATTAATAACTCGGAGCGAGAAATTTGTAAAAAGACGAAACTCGCCACATTTGAAGAGGGTGGATGGCTCTGTGAGACCATACCACAAAATGGGGTAAAAGTTGCACCCCTGGGGTGCTAGAGCTCCCAAAGTTGCCCCATTGAAATGAATGGGGAAAACCGTCCCATGAAACGCCATCTACTATGTGCATAGGGATTTTGAATTGAACATAGCTCTGCAGCACAGCGTCACAGAAAGAAGGGGGAGGGCTCATTTTACTCAGGCGACCAATGAGTGTCTCAGGATCACTGGGAAGCTATTAAGCCACGCCCTAGCAACCATTTAGAACACCTTAGCAACCCATCCCATAGACTTCCATTCAAATTGATCGACTTCTATCTCTGGATAGAACAGTCATAGAAATTTGAGGGTGGGCTCGTTTGACTCGGGGCAGCAAACTGCCAATCACAAACGTCTCCAACACTTCCTAGCCACGCCCTAGCAACCATTATGGAGCACCTTAGCAACCAAATACAAAGTGAGATATCTTCAGTTCTGAATGTCGTAGAGGCATTCTGGTTGGTTTATATCGTTCATACTCACAAGGAGCCTTTGGAGTGACATAAATGGCAGCTGCAAAGCCACTCCTTAGCAACCAAATAGCGTAGCCTAGCAACCATTTAGCCAGACCTATATCTCCGCATCAGAAAGTGGTACAGACATGGGAGTTGGGTCAATTTGACAATCAGCCTTTGGAGTAACATCCCTGGCAGCTGCCAAGCTACTCCTTAGCAACCAAACAGAGTACCCTAGCAACCATTTAGCCAGACCAATGTCTCTGCATCAGAAAGTCGTACAGACATGGGGGTTGGGTCTATTTGACAATCAGCCTTTGGAGTAACATCACTTCGAGCTGAAAAGCCACTCCTTAGCAACCAAATAGTTTACCCTAGCAACCATTTAGCCAGACCCATATCTCTGCTTCTAAGCGTCATAGAGACATGGGGGTTGGCTCTATTGACTCATGCTAGCAAACAGGACTTCCTACATGCTACATATGCTAGCAGTGAATAGCTACATGCTAATAGTGCCTAGCTAAGTGTTAGATTATGCTAATAATGCCATAGAAACCACCCAGAACAGCAGCCGCACCAGGCCCGGGGCGGATTTTGCCACTTCGAGCACCACTCACATTTTCTTCAGGAAATGTACATTCTAGTTAGTGGTGCTCGCCTCGAGCACTACTATTACTATCTTACCAAGCCTATAATAAGGATGCTGATACCACCAAATTTTCGGAGCGCTCCTCTTCCTAGAGCGTTGGTCCCAGACCCATGAATGAGGCGTCAAAACGTGCGGCCTATTGAGGAGAGGTGTGCTATATCTTTTGTAAGCGATCGGGGGTACGATGGTCGCCCCAGGGGCGAAAAAGCAGCCAAAAAAATGCATAGACAACGCATTGCTACAAACTTTGATGATTAATAACTCGGAGTGTGAAATTTGTAAAAAGATGAAACTCGCCACATTTGAAGAGGCTGGCAGGCTCTGTAAGAACATACCACACAATGGGGTAAAAGTTGCACCCCTGGGGTGATAGAGCTGCCCAAACTTGCCCCCATAGACCTCAATGTTATTTATTATTCTTCTTATTCTTCCACTTTTTTTTCGGCGCGCTACTCCTCCTAGAGCGTTCGTCCCAGACTCATGAATGAGGCGTCAAAACGTGCGGCCTATTGAGGAGAGGTGTGCTATATCTTTTCTAAGAGATTAGGGGTACGATGTTCGCCCCAGGGGCCAAAAAGGAGCGAAAAAAAACGCATAGACAACGCATTGAAATTAACTTTGACGATTAATAACTCGGAGCGAGAAATTTGTAAAAAGACAAAACTCGCCACATTTGCAGAGGCTGGCAGGCTCTGTAAGGACATACCAAAAAATGTGGTAAAAGTTGCACCCCTGGGGTGCTAGAGCTGCCCAAACTCGCCCCCATAGACATCAATGTTAACGGAAATTCTAGAAGAGTATTTATACGCGTTGCAAACGACTTTGACGCTTAATAACTCGGAGTGAGAAATTTGTAAAAAGACGAAACTCGCCACATTTGAAGAGGGTGGATGGCTCTGTTAGAACATACCACAAAATGGGGTAAAAGTTGCACCCCTGGGGTGCTAGAGCTCCCAAACTTTCCCCATTGAAATGAATGGGGAAAACCGTCCCATGAAACACCATCTACTATGTGCATAGGGATTTTGAATTGAACATAGCTCTGCAGCACAGCGTCATAGAAACAAGGGGGAGGGCTCATTTTACTCAGGCGACCAATGAGTGTCTCAGGATCACTGGGAAGCTATTAAGCCACGCCCTAGCAACCATTTAGAGCACCTTAGCAACCCATCCCATAGACTTCCATTCAAATTGATTGACTCCTATCTCTGGATAGAAAAGTCATAGAAATTTGAGGGAGTGCTCGTTTGACTCGGGGCAGCAAACTGCCAATCACCAACGTCTTCATCACTTCCTAGCCACGCCCTAGCAGCCATTATGGAGCACCTTAGCAACCAAATACAAAGTGAGATATCTTCAGTTCTGAATGCCGTAGAGGCATTCTGGTTGGTTTATATTGTTCATACTCATAAGGAGACTTTGGAGTGACATCACTGGCAGACCCATAGCCACTCCTTAGCAACCAAACAGAGTACCCTAGCAACCATTTAGCCAGTCCTATATCTCTGCTTCAGAAAGTCGTAGAGACATGGGAGTTGGGTCAATTTGACAATCAGCCTTTGGAGTAACATGACTGGCAGGTACCAAGCCACTCCTTAGCAACCAAACAGATTACCCTAGCAACCGTTTAGCCAGACCCATATCTCTGCTTCTGAGTATCATAGAGACATGGGGGTTTGCTCTATTGGCTCATGCTAGCAAACAAGACTTCCAACATGCTACATATGCTAGCAGTGAATAGCTACATGCTAATAGTGATTAACTAAGTGTTAAATTATGCTAATAATGCCATAGAAACCCCCCATAACAACTAATAACCACCTAGAAACGGCCCAGGACACCCTAGATGAGGCATAACAACCACCTAGCATAACACTAGTAACTAACCAGTTAACCTAGTGACACCTTAGCAACCGCCTAGGAACCACTCTGGTTACCCTAGCAACCGCATAGCAACACCTTAGCAACCACTCTGGTTACCCTAGCAACCACCTAGCAACCACCCGGGTTACCCTAGCAACTGCCTAGCAACCACCTAGCAACCACTCCGGTTACCCTAGCAACCACCTAGCAACACCCTTGCAACCACTCAGTTTACCCTAGCAACCACCTAGCAACACCATAGCAACCACTCTGGTTACCCTAGCAACCGCCTAGCAACCACTCTGGTTACCCTAGCAACCACCTAGCAACCACCCCGGTTACCCTAGCAACTGCCTAGCAACCGCCTAGCAACCACTCCGGGTACCCTAGCAACCACCTAGCAAAACCCTGGCAACCACTCAGTTTACCCTAGCAACCACCTAGCAACACCATAGCAACCACTCTGGTTACCCTAGCAACCACCTAGCAACCACTCTGGTTACCCTAGCAACCACCTAGCAACCACTCTGGTTAGCCTAGCAACCACTTAGCAACACCCTAGCAACCACCCTGGTTACCCTAGCAACCACCTAGCAACACCCTAGCAACCAACCCAGTTACCCTAGCAACCACCTAGCAACACCTTAGAAACCACACCAGTTGCCCTAGCAACCACCTAGCAACCACCCTGGTTACCCTAACAACCACTTAGCAACACCTTAGCAACCATCCCAGTTACCCTAGCAAACACCTAGCAACCACCTTGGTTACCCTAGCAACTGCCTAGCAACATCATGGTTACCCTAGCTACTGCCTCACCTGGCACGGGGCGGATTTTGCCACTGCGAGCACCACTCACATTTTCTTCAGGAAATGTACATTCTAGTGTTGTGATTACTATTCTCCTAAACGAAACTTCGGCGCGCTACTCCTCTGGCACCGTTGGTCGTAGACCCACAAATGAGATGTCAAATCGTGCGGCTTATTGAGGTGAGGTGTGCTATATCTTTTCTAAGCGATCAGGCGTACGATGTTCGTTTTGTCCCACGAAAAATCAGCCGAAAAAAGCCCCATTGACTTAACATGGGACAAATATTTCTAAAAGGATATTTTTGGTTCTGAAGGTCGTAGAGCCTCGGGACTGGGCTCGTTTGACTCGGCCTATCAAGCAGTGAATAAGTAGTGACATACCATCTTCATAGCTACACCCTAACAACTGTTTACAGCACCCTAGCAACCGCAAAGCAGCGCTTACAAGCTATATTTCAGTACTGGTATGTTGTAGAAGCAGAGTTTTATCTGTTAAGCTCAGACTGCCAATTAGTCTTTAGATGTCATACCATTAGCTGTATGACCACACCATAGCAACCATATAGAGTGCCCTAGCAACCATACAAAATCATGAATCAGCCATATCTCAGCACTGGAACATCGTACAGACATGGCGGTTGGCTCTCTGGCAATGGTGTCCGACACTGCCTCACCTGGCCCGGGCCGAATTTTGCCACTGCGAGCACCACTCACATTTTCTTCAGGAAATGTACATTCTAGTGTTGTGATTACTATTCTCCTAAACCAACCTTCGGCGCGCTACTCCTCAGGCACCGTTGGTCGTAGACCCACAAAAGAGATGTCAAATCGTGCGACTTATTGAGGAGAGGTGTGCTATATCTTTTCTAAGCGATCAGGCGTACGATGTTCGTTTTGTCCCACGAAAAATCAGCCGAAAAAAGCCCCCTTGACTTAACATGGGACAAATATTTGTAAAATCATATCTTTGGTTCTGAAGGTCGTAGAGGCTCGGGACTGGGCTCGTTTGACTCGGCCTATCAAGCAGTGAATAAGTAGTGACATACCATCTTCATAGCCACGCCTTAACAACTATTTACAGCACCCTAGCAACCGTAAAACAATGCTTACAAGCCATATTTCAGTACTGGAATGTTGCAGAAGCACAGAGTTTGATCTTTTAAGCTCAGATTGTAAAACAGTCTTTAGATATCATCCGATGAACTGTATGACCACACCATAGCAACCATATAGAGTGCCCTAGCAACAAAACAAACACATGAATCAGCCATATCTCAGCATCAAAACATCGTACAGACATGGTGGTTGGCTCTCTGGCAATGTTGTCCGACACCACCGCATCTGGTTGCATCCGGGCCGAATATTGCCACTGCGAGCACCACTCACATTTTCTTCAGGAAATGTACATTCTAGTTTATTATTATTATTCTTCCACTTTTTTTTCGGCGCGCTACTCCTCCTAGGGCGTTTGTCCTAGACTCATGAGTGAGGCATCAAATTGTGCGGCCTATTGAGGAGAGGTGTGCTATATCTTTTCTAAGAGATCGGGGGTACGATGTTCGCCCCAGGGGCGACCAAACAGCCGAAAAAACGCATAGACAATGCATTGCGACCAACTTTGACGATTAATATCTCGGAGCGAGAAATTTGTAAAAAGATGAAACTCGCCACATTTGAAGAGGGTGGATGGGTCTGTGAGAACATACCACAAAATGGGGTAAAAGTTGCACCCCTGGGGTGCTAGAGCTGCCCAAACGCGCCCCCATAGACATCAATGTTAACGGAAATCCTAGAAGAGTATTTATACGCGTTGCAAACGACTTTGACGATTAATAACTTGGAGCGAGAAATTTGTAAAATGACGAAACTCGCCACATTTGAAGAGGGTGGATGGCTCTGTGAGAACATACCACAAAATGGGGTAAAAGTTGCACCCCTGGGGTGCTAGAGCCCCCAAACTTTCCCCATTGAAATGAATGGGGAAAACCGTCCCATGAAACACCACCTACTATGTACATAGGGATTTTGAATTGAACATAGCTCTGCAGCACAGTGTCACAGAGACAAGGGGGAGGGCTCATTTTACTCAGGCGACCAATGAGTGTCTCAGGATCACTGGGAAGCTATTAAGCCACGCCCCAGCAACCATTTAGAGCATCCTAGCAACCCATCCCATAGACTTCCATTCAAATTGATCGACTTCTATCTCTGGATAGAAAAGTCATAGAAATTTGAGGGTGGGCTCGTTTGACTCGGGGCAGAAAACTGACAATCACCAATGTCTTCAACACTTCCTAGCCACGCCCTAGCAACCATTATGGAGCACCTTAGCAACCAAATACAAAGTGAGATATCTTCAGTTCTGAATGTCGTAGAGTCATTGTAGTTGGTTTATATCGTTCATACTCATAAGGAGACTTTGGAGTGACATCAATGGCAGCTGCAAAGCCACTCCTTAGCAACCAAACAGAGTAACTTAGCAACCATTTAGCCAGTCCTGTATCTCTGCATCAGAAAGTCGTAGAGACATGGGAGTTGGGTCAATTAGACAATCAGCCTTTGGAGTAACATGACTGGCAGGTACCAAGCCACTCCTTAGCAACCAAACAGAGTACCCTAGCAACCGTTTAGCCAGACCCATATCTCTGCTTCTGAGTATCGTAGAGACATGGAGGTTGGCTCTATTGGCTCATGCTAGCAAACAGGACTTCCAACATGCTACATATGCTAGCAGTGAATAGCTACATGCTAATAGTGATTAATTAAGTGTTAAATTATGCTAATAATGCCATAGAAACCCCCCATAACACCTAATAACCACCTAAAAATGGCCCAGGACACCCTAGATGAGCCATAACAACCACCTAGCATAACCCTAGTAACCAACCAGTTAACCTAGTGACACCTTAGCAACCGCCTAGGAACCGCTCTGGTTACCCTAGTTACTGCCTAGCAACACCTTAGCAACCACTCTGGTTACCCTGGCAACCGCCTAGCAACCACTCTGGTTACCCTAGCAACCACTTAGCAACCACTCCGGTTACCCTAGCAACCACCTAGCAACACCCTGGCAACCACTCAGTTTACCCTAGCAACCACCTAGCAACACCATAGCAACCACTCTGATTACCCTAGCAACCGCCAATTAACCGCTTAGCGACGACTCCGGTTACCCTAGCAACCACCTAGCAACACCTTAGCAACCACTCCGATTACCCTAGCAACAGCCTAGCAACCACTCTGGTTACCCTAGCAACCGCCTAGCAACCGCCTAGCGACGACTCCGGTTAACCTAGCAACCACCTAGCAACAACATAGGAACCACTCTGATTACCCTAGCAACAGCCTAGCAACCACTCTGGTTACCCTAGCAACCACCTAGCAACACCCTAGCAACCACCCTGGTTACCCTAGCAACCACTTAGCAACACCTTAGCAACCATCCCAGTTACTCTAGCAAACACCTAGCAACCACCCTGGTTACCCTAGCAACTGCCTAGCAACATCATGGTTACCATAGCTACTGCCTCACCTGGCCCGGGGCGGATTTTGCCACTGCGAGTACCACTCACATTTTCTTCAGGAAATGTACATTCTAGTGTTTTTACTCTCAGTGTGTTCTGAGTGACAGTGTGTGTATCTCAGTGAGGATTGTGCGGTGTGTGTATCTCAGTGAGGGTTGTGCAGTGTGTGTATCTCAGTGAGGGTTGTGCAGTGTGTGTATCTCAGCGAGGATTGTGCGGTGTGTGTATCTCAGTGAGGGTTGTGCAGTGTGTGTATCTCAGTGAGGGTTGTGCAGTGTGTGTATCTCAGTGAGGGTTGTGCAGTGTGTGTATCTCAGTGAGGGTTGTGCAGTGTGTGTATCTCAGTGAGGGTTGTGCGGTGTGTGTATCTCAGTGAGGATTGTGCGGTGTGTGTATCTCAGTGAGGGTTGTGCAGTGTGTGTATCTCAGTGAGGGTTGTGCGGTGTGTGTATCTCAGTGAGGATTGTGCGGTGTGTGTATCTCAGTGAGGGTTGTGCAGTGTGTGTATCTCAGTGAGGGTTGTGCGGTGTGTGTATCTCAGTGAGGATTGTGCGGTGTGTGTATCTCAGTGAGGGTTGTGCGGTGTGTTTGGCTGCATGAGTGTTTTGAGGCATGTGTTCAGAGTTGTGTTGTTGGAATGGGTTGTGCAGGCAGTGCCGGCCCGAAGGGTTGTCGGGCCCTAGGCGAGATAAAAAAATTGAGCCCACTGGTGTAAAAACAGCGAGAAGAGAGCACAAAAAATACAATTTCAATATTTAAGTGTATACATTATTACCTGTAACAAACTCAACATGTAATACATGTGTAAAAATATTTAATCAGATTTAAATAAGTTTGCAAGTACTGCAAAGTATTGTAAAATATTGTAAATGAAAGTGCAAGTGTGTTTGAGAAACACAAATAATTTAAATATTATAAAAATAAAGGGAGTTGTGGCTGAGAGGTTAAGGCGACGAACTACAGATCCATTGAGGTTTCTCCGTGCAGGTTCGAATCCTGCCGACAACAACAATTGAGCAATTTAATAGTCAGTTTTTGGAGGGCTTGGAACGGATTAGCCATTTTACATGTAAAATGTGTTCCAAGATACGAAAAACTCTTTATACGAAGTCCGCCTCGGAACGGATTAATTTCGTATCTCGAGGTACCACTGTACCTCGCTCAAAATCGCAACCAGACTTATGACGTTATATAACTTTAGACTTATTTAAGACACTTTCTCGAGTATATATCGAAAGGAATTTACAGAGATATGTGGCTAAGTGGAATATGTGGAATCTGTACTAGGAATACGTTACGACATTCTAGTTCATCCAATAGCGTATTGCGGGAGGTGTTATGCTAAATAGAGTGTGGTGCTGCTGTGTATGTTTCTAATCATTTTTCCGCTTTTATTTAGACAGTTTTTTAATTATTATTATTATCGTTTTCAGCTATTTGTCATGTATGAATTATTCAGAGATATTATTTTAATAAAATATGTTTTATATTTTGCTCACTGTCATTGTGAATTGTATCGTGTTTAATGGGGTCTGTGCATTACAAAACTGTAGTAATTGACACATAACCACTCATACTATATGTGGACATTTGAAAAATTAAAACAACTAAAAATGCGTGACATCATGTGCGGGTCGCGGGGCCCCCAAATCAAAGAGGGTCCCCAGGCGACCGCCTGTATCGCCTGTTGGACGGGCCGGCTCTGTGTGCAGGTGATGTGAATGTTCTGCTCAGGTGACTGTTGGTATTGCACACTGTAGTTAGAGTTTTGCACATGTGACTCCAGTTGTGCTCACTGCTGCTTAGCAAGCGTAAAAAACTGTAATATACAAACGTTCCTCTCACCCTCTTCAAGCCATTTTCTTCGGGATCTCACAAAGGCTCCTTCTGCCTTCCTTTTGTAAATATCCTCTAATTTGAGTTTCTGCTCAGTAAGTTCTGTTTTGTCCAATTCAGACATTTCTATACCCTTTTAGATGATAAGGTGGACATTTTATATAACATTTTATCCTCCTCAAACTTCCTTTTTTTTGCCAGTTCGCTGCAATACTTCCTAAAAAAGATCCCGATTTCAAATTTAAGGAGTTCCCAATTTCTACTGTAATTTTTTTCATTTTTTGCTTTATTCCAGTAGGATAAGATTCGTTTTTCTATGCTGGTGAACGGGACTATATGTGCTACTGTCAGCAATTCCAGTCAGAGAAGGCAAGAAAGCAACAACCATTGTCTACAATCCCGTCTACAAAGGCACGACCACCGACAAAAAAAGCTCTCTTGTTTTCTTTACGCGCCTTTTCAACAGCGGGCCACAGTTTCATCCTCCTCTCTTTGTCGGCCGGAGACAGATCCTCAGTGATCTGATCCTCAGACAGCATCCCTGAAGAATCGCAAAGTAAACTGGAAGATTATTCCTCTAGGTGTGTTCCCTGATTTATTACGGCAAGACGATGCGCCACATCCACGACATCTGGAAATTTGTCTTTGTATTGCGGTAAAAGGCACTGGCAGATCTTGATGACCTCGTGACAAACATCTTCTCCTCCTTTCTCCTGAAACCCTTGAATTCTCAGATTCCACCTGCGCGAATAGCCCTCCAGCAATGTTAGCCGTCTCTCATGCTCCATAGCACACTTGTCAGCTTGTTTTAGTTGAGATTCGGCGTGTGCGACTTTGTCTTTCAAGGCATTAATGTCGGTGCAAATAAACTCAATTGTTTCCTTTAGTTCGGTGATTTGTTTCGTATTTGCATTGACTTCCGCTTTCATTTCCTTAATTATGGTTGAGTTGTTTTCCACCAACTTCTCCAGTGCATCTGATCTGTTCTGCACCAGCCGAGAAAGATCAGAGATCTGTTCAAGGATTACCGTTGTGTCTCGATCTACAATCCTGCGTTGTTTTGGGGCTGGAGATTTACATGGCGTTTCAGGGAGAAATGGAATTTCTTCCTCCGCCAGCATAAATTCCTCATGATCAATGTCTTGTTTGAGATAATCGTGCGCATTGTCTGTGATGAGATCGCTGGACGGAACTTTCTTAATTGTTTCGGGCATGTGCGCGCTGCTGCTGGCGTTGCTAATTATGTTAGCATGTACATTTTGGTCAGACTTTCCCACCTTCTTTCCTGCACTTTTTCTTTTTCCAGATCCGACCATCGTTATCTCCGACGAATCACTGTGTTAATAAAATAAACTATCTTTCAAAATATTCTCTGCAATAACTTTATAAGTCAATTTAACTGATTGGGGATGCAGAGCTCATTAAAACGCGTGTAATCAAGGAGCCATCTTGGAACCTCTTTGAACACCTTTCAATATATGCGCGTGGGCCCGCACGCACGCACACACACACACACACACACACCGTTGCAGGCCTGTAATGTTGCTGGGGAGTGTTGGGGCCTTGAAAACGGCAAATGGCCTCTACACTCGAAAGAGCAAACACAAAACAAACAAATTCACCGGACCGCAGCTGAAATCCGCGATTTCCTTGTCTGACACGGAAGATCCGTGTCTCACTGTGGTGGCAGAAAGTCCGTGCGCGTCTCTCCCATGACGGGTTTCTTCCCGAACTTTACCTCAGTCTCCTCATCGAATACTCAGACTCGGTGAATACTCGTTAGCCACCGGGCTTCTCACTCAATATCTTTATGATCGCACTAAACTTCACTCCGCAAATGATGTTTGATTAACAAAGTTCGGGAGGAGCACGTTCAAGGATGAAAGCAATTAACTCATCATCAGCAATTATACCTCATCCTATCAGCATGAGAGGAAGCATGTATATATAGCCACGTTTGACTCACCGGCATTCCTCGACAGTTTACGGCATACGGCCCCACCTTCCGGTCACGAGACAGCTGGAATCGAGCTCCACACGTTAGATGGATTTTCTACAAAAACCTCCGGAATCTGGAGCAATTCTCATCCGCCTTACACCACGCTGAGTATATTATATCACCCTTGGCATTTCATCACGGGTGCCAGACCAAACAAACGGATCCCAAGCAACAAACAACCAAACGCACAGTGAGACCCGATCCTGTTCTCGCCACCGCAAGCGAAACATCCGCATTCATAAAGCTCGTTGTCAAGTCTCAAGCAATGCCGCCCTCTTCCTGCAAGGAACGGGCTTTCCACCAGCGCCAGGCCACCGCCGCCGCGGGCCCTCGGCAAACCGCGCTGCAGTTTCAGCACACACTCTCTCTCTCCGTCAGCTCACACAAACAAGAGCAGCTGTAAACTCCCAGCGCTTTGATTTCAGCAAATGCTAAATCACGAGCAGTTGTGCCTTCTCGATGCTACTGTTCCGGGGAATCCACGTCTGAAATGCGACTGTTTTAAACTAACGCGCTGCCCCCCCTCGCAGCCCAAGCAGTAACGCGCACCAAAGTCAGATCGCGTGCAGCACAGCCCGATCGCGCGCGCTGCTTCCAGATCACGCGCTCAGCCGCCCACACAAGAATCAAGAACTCATTGTCAACACTGCCTGGCTGATTCAACTTAATCACCTATTAAGTGGACTCTCTGGAAAAGGAATCAAATGCACTTCTTATTCCAAAGTAATTCACTGTCTTCAATAAGTCTATGATAAGTCTTATAAGTCTATGATATTTGAATGATCTATTTAAATCTATTTCTATTCAAAGCCAATAAGTTACGAACTTCATCAATTTGATTTTCCGAATTCCAACAGGTAAGTAAGTGTGTTTAGTCATTAAATATGCAACATGCACTTGATATAAATTAAACTCCCTGTCAATTTTAAAATTGAAAAGTTATTGTGATGGAATTTTATAGATGATATGTTTTCTCTTGACATTATTGATTATTGTGTGACATTAATTGTATTTTTGTTCTGTAGAAGTAGTAAGTAAAATATAATAAGTCTGAAGAAATACACTTGAGGTATAGAGAGGGTAATGTGTTCCTGATAAGGAATGGAAAATTACAACTGAGTCTTTAGCCTTGACTAGAGATATAAGTGTCGAAGCGGCCCTCCCTTCTTTGTCACACTCTGCAGGGCAGCTTCGGATGTCTGTATGACTGTGTCCTTTCTTTGCAAAGAAATAAACCTTTTAAAATTCACGATTGGGTTATTTGTCTCTTACTCAGAACTAGTAAAAGATTTTGCCACCACAATTTGGCGCTGCGAGCAGGGTTCCTTGGTTGTGTCTTCTGGACCCGGAGCGGACGGTGACTGGCCATCCTGGATCAAACAGGTTCAGCCCTACCTCGCAAAGGTTGAGAGAGAGAGGGGCCGACTGCAGGGGTCTAGGGGACACACCACTGGAACCAGAAAAGAACAGAAGTGGCAATGAAGTACGGTCTGGTAAGAGACAAAGAAATTTATTTTACAAGGGTAAAGGGGAAGATCCATGGTTTTTAGCTCTCTGTGGTCAGATTAAGGGGGAAGACTGTAGAAATACAGTCCGGAACTCAGATTGAGTGAGGGTTGCAAAAACAGCCTGGATCTCACCCTGTCCAATTTAGGTGAAAATTGGTCTCTCTGGAGACGTCCAGAGTTATATAGGTGCGCGCCGAAGTTGACACGAGAGAGAAAGAGAAAAACCATGGGGAAGTCCCAGAGTAAAATTGATAAATATGATATAGCTGTGTTTCGTCAAATGAGTGAATGGGATAAAATGTATGAGAAGTGATTAAGTACCATGACTTTCCTGAATATGAACCTTAAGCATGAGGCTAAAAATGGTGAAATATTCTGTTGAGAACAGGAGTGAAAACAGAATGAATGTTATGGGAAACATTTGTGCGTTGACTGTGAATCGGCGATAGAATGCTGGAAAAAGAGAGCAGAGCGCAGGGAAGAAAAACAATGCAGAAAGAATTACCAGGGGAAAAAGAAAAAGAGGTTGAGGTAGAAAATAAGGGTGAAGAAAGACCTAAATGCACCAACACCTACTAACCTTTTTCAGGGTTGAACCCTTTTTCGGGGTTTAACCCTGTTTATCGTTTTAATTCTTTTTTTCTGTTTATTCTGTTTCATTATCACCATCACTACCCTGTGGCTGAGCTGCACGCGCTGAAACTGAACCCAGACCTCGACTGCTCTCCACCATGACAACCAGCACCAGCTCAAGGAGATGAACAGAACACAAGCTTCCTTTCATGGAAAGTCCCAACAGCAGCAGCTGAGCGAGAGGGAGCAGCGGGAGAAATCTCAAGTGATGCATCCTACGAGCCTGAGTCAAGTTTGAACTGAACCTGAGAACCCGATGAGTGGCCAGAGCTACAACAACCAACACATGAATCAAACAATGGGCAGACAGAGAGGCAGAAGAGAAGAGGAGAAAAAATTGTCTTTGCCGCTGATTGTTTTCTGCTATCTGTGAAACTCTGCAACAAAGTGAGTGGTCAAACACCGCGAACAGGAGGAAAAGTCACCGGACTGGGGAAATGAAGCGAACACAGAGTAACGACAGAGGTAAAGAACCAGGCTTGAACCAGGCCTTTATGAGACTAAAGATCACACTAACAGTGAAACCACAATACATCGACTGGCAGAATGGACGAATTGAGACTGTCCTAAACTGTGCGCGGCATGCGCAAGAACAACAGATAAAGAAAAGACAAAGAACTGCAACTTGCTTTCATTCAAACAAGATCACAAAGGGCAGAGACATCAGCCAACAGATACAAAAGCAGGAAGAGGCAGAAGAAGAGGAGACGGCAGTTCTGGCTGAAGATCAGGACTTCAGAAAGTGGACCAACTGTAAACTGTGCAAAGAAGATGGACATTGGGCAGGTGACTGTCCGAACACCACACAGGTGAACTGAGAGAAAGAAGACGGAGAGCAGGGAGAAGGAGGTCTGGAGCGCAGCCAGCGGCCACGGATAAGGGAAGTGCACATTTTTTAATACCACACACACATACACTGATACTGCTCTCTGCAATGAAGAATCTGCTTGCAATGTTCATTTCAAGTCTGATGCCAAATGGCAAATATAGAGTTTTTTTGTTTTTGTTTTTTTTTAATTACCAGGATACTCTCTTTTAATAGAGAGAACACAAGTAAATAATGGTAGATTATTGTGGATAGAGAAGTGTTATACGACCATGTGACTTGCAGTGTTTACTGGGAATGTCTGATTAAACTAACCTGTCCGTTTCTGATACAGGACATGATAGATTCGTTAACGAGACTTAATGTCAGAGACTTCGAATGGGATTCATCAATTTGTTAGAGAGTAAACAAGGGTTTAAAAATGCCAGGGTTAAACAAAATTATAAAATATAAGGACTTCTGCTGAATTACACTGCACATCACATGTCATGGTCGATAGAGACAACATTTATGAAGATGAATGGTTGGTAGATTCAAATAGTGAGACTTTTAATTTTAAATGATGTTTTATTAACAAAGTTCGGGAGGAGCACGTTCAAATGATTAACACAATCAACACGTCACCAGCAATTACTCCTCATCCTATCAGCGGGAGAGGAAGCATGTATATATAGACATGTTTGACTCACCTACAGCTCTTTCACATTTTCCGGCAGCTCGACAGTTTACGGCATTGTGGCTCCGCCTTCTGGTCGCTATACACCCGAAATTGAGCTCCACTCGTCAGATGGATTCTCCACGAAAACCTCCGGACCCAGTAGCGATCCTCATCCGCTCAACACCATGCTAACTATATTATATCACCCTCAGCAATACATCACGGGTGCCAGACCAATCAAACGGGTCCTAAGCAACAACAAGCAACGCACAGTAAGACTTGAGGCCTGCTCTCGCCACCAAGTAAACATCCGCATCCAGCAGCTCTACATCGGCTTTAATCGCTCCTGCCATTGAGAAAGGACGATAAAGCTGGTCGAGCTACAAGCTCGACTCTCAGGCAATGCCGCTTTCTTCCTGCTAGCCAGGCCGCCGCCGCTGCCGCGAGCCTCAGCAGACCGCGCTGCAGCTTCAGCTCACACACTCTCTGTCCGTCAGCTCACACAAACAAGAGCAGCTGTAATCCTTCCCGGCGCTTTTATTTTTTGCATCGCTAAATCACGAGCAAAAGTAATCCTTTGCCTTCACTGTTTCAATCCTTTAAGTCCATGATAAGCTTTATAAGTCGATAGACGTCCGTAACCAAAATAATTCAAGAGATTGAAACACTGAACAGCAACAAGCTTTGAGCGCTTTCTCTGGCTCAGCGCCAGCCAATGTGTTCAAATCTAGCAGGCGATCATGTGATGCCCCGCCTTTCGCCACATTATCCAAGAGCAGGGGCAGCCAACCCGCACGCGGCTCTTTGACTGCTTTCGCGGCTCTCATCCGGCCCGCTGAGACCTTTTTGTCTACATAAACATAAATTTACATGTATCCTGCCAAGATCAGCCGCCGCTCACGTGGACATGATGTTTTCCGAATTCAAATAGAGGCGCGCAGAAGAGCGTTCCCTTTCGAGAGTAGGAACGAGTTGTTTAATGAAATGCATTCGGGAACTCCTCCCCTTCACGTCATTTCTGAAACTTTACGGATAAACAGCAGTTGACAACTGGCCAATCGTAGCGCGATGCAGATCTGGCTGCCAGACGGTATAAATATCTTAAATAGCATTTCCTTCATACTTCCCTAAACGAAATATGATAAAATTACAGAGGTTACGATAGTAACCGGAGACGTTTCCAACCGATCACTACATTACCAAGCCGCTGCTTACTTTTATACTTCCTGTCACCGTCAATGAGATGATATACCGTTTTTCCCGCATATATAATCCACAGACGCATTATCTCTGAATGCTTGCATAGCTCGTGGGTCGCCATATGTATAAAGTATTAAAGAATTTATTTATAAACATATTAAATGTGTGAAATGTGTGAGACCTTTCTAATGTCAAAACCCCATCATCAAATGCGAATTTAACAGTCTTTCATGCGGCTCCGCAGCCACGAGCTTTATTTCGAGGTTCATTATGCTGAGCAGGTTGGCCACCCCTGCCCAAGATTGAGATGTACCAGTTTCACGATAAACTCTTCCTCCCAAGTTCCTTCATTGTATCCCACTGTCGAAAGGAGCTCTTGCACTCAACAAACACTGCAACCGAGCCTCCAACAACACCACGCGGTCGTCAGCTCTTCCGCTCCGTTGTCGCACCCTATGACGCCGAGGCTTGCCTCCACCTCCACCATCAAGACATCCACCTTCTTGCCCAACTTCCTACGACACCTCAGCACTCGTATCAATAGTAAAGGAGGACGATCAAAGCAAATTAACTAGAATAGGTCTCGCTTCAGTCAGCCGTACCATCTCCAAATCAACTCTACCTTCAAATGCCTCAAATGTACGTTCCTTAAATCTTCATATCTCTCCCTTGCAAACCAGATTTCCAAGCGTTAAGACGCAGCAGCACACTGCAGTTTTCCAGCACTGCACCTCACATGCCAGCATCTAGCGACAAACGCCGCCCTTTAAGCGCGAGCTTGCCTCCGCCAGCGGTGCAGGGTTAGCAACGGCAGCACGTACCTAACTTCTCCCCTATGTTAGGCCTACAGCCCGGCCTTCCGATCCTAGCGTGAGGCTGCCTCCGCAAGTGACTTCGCCCCTGGCCTTTCCCACCTAATTCTCTCCACCATGCTAATTCTCCTTCATCCCGTTCTCTGCCATGCCATTCCACAAACACTGCTGCTTAGAACCACCTCTGTCGCCAACAACAGTCGAACGCAAATCCCAACTAAACTTAAGGCTGCTGCCATCAGAGGTGGACCTATTCCCAACCAGTACATCAATATTCAGAGTTGATATTTATCGACGCTAAATGTTCATTCTTCAAGCTTTCGCTTCAAATCACTCCCTCGGAGGATTACATGTGGAGTGGAAAAGTTCAAGACTATCCACTCCACATGTGGTCTGCTCCACATGGTCTCTACCGTAGTGATGCACCTCCTCACTCCCGCATGAGCTCAGTTCAAATAGAAATGATTCCACCGCTGCCCCCATTGCCGCAGCAATGATGTTCCCCCACACTCCCGCAGGAGTCAGCCAAGGGGGAATTTTCCCACTGCCGCAGCAGCGAAGCCATGTTCACACTGGCTTGGTTACCTCAGATGCTCATAACCCACCATCACATCCACTCAGCCTACTTTCATTCAGAAACTCGCAGGCTAAACTCCCATCCGTCCCACTCTCTATAGACGATTCCACCCCATTACAAGTTCCGGTTCCAAACTTCTTAAAGCTACGCTACCCCAAACCGGATTCCCAACAGACCATTCATCCAGCCATTCATTTCACACAGGTGCAGCAACCACGGCGGTGCAAGGCCTTTTCCCAACAGTAATACAAGCATTGCGCCGCCGGTCTCCAGAAGCTTTCAAGAGCCACATCAGACCAAACAGATCGCACATTCAAACAAGGTCTTCCGTTAAGCATCAGCTCCTCCCCACTTACAACTTCATGGCCATTGCTTCCATTGCCGCAGCACTGACACTCCCGCAGGAGCAAGCTATCTCTAACTTCAACTGCCGCAGCAGTGATGCTCCCGCAGGAGCAAGCTATCTCTAACTTCCACTGCCGCAGCAGTGACGCTCCCGCAGGAGCAAGCTATCTCTAACTTCCACTGCCGCAGCAGTGACGCTCCCGCAGGAGCCAGCTTCTAATTGCATCTGATATAAATTCAACTGTCAATTCATAATTGAAAGGTTTTACTCATGCTTTTACAAACCATACTGATTTTGTTATTTCTTGAGTGTATTTAGACGTCTGTAACCAAAGTAATTTCAAGACTCCCTTAAGTCTATATAAGCTTTATAAGTCCATGATATTTGGATGAACCCCTGCTCAGGGTTTATTCAAAGCCAATAAGTTTGTGAACTTTCATAAACTTTGACATTCCGATCTCCAACAGGTAAGTTTGTTTTGAAATTAAATATGCAACATGCATCCGATATAAATTCAACTGTCAATTTATAATTGAAAGGTTTTACTTATGCTTTTACAAACCATACTGATCTTGTGATTTCTTGAGTGTATTTAGACGTCTGTAACCAGAGTGATTTCAAGACTCCTGAAATTGAAACTGAAAACTGAAACACTGCACAGAACTCCCACTGCCGCAGCAGTGTCGCTCCCGCAGGAGCTAGCTCTCTCCAACTTCCACCGCCGCAGCAGTGACGCTCCCCCAGGAGCCAGCTTCTAATTGCATCTGATAGAAATTCAACTGTCAATTTATAATTGAAAGGTTTTACTTATGCTTTTACAAACCATACTGATTTTGTTATTTCTTGAGTGTATTTAGACGTCTGTAACCAAAGTAATTTCAAGACTCCCTTTAAGTCTATGATAAGCTTTATAAGTCTATGATATCTGGATGAACCCCTGCTCAGGGCCTATTCAAAGCCAATAAGTTTGTGATCTTTCATAAACTTGATATTCCGATCTCCAACAGGTAAGTTTGTTTCGACAGGTAAGTTCGTTTTGAAATTAAATAACTCATGCTTTTTACAAACCATATCGATTTTTGTTATTTCTTGAGTGTATTTAGACGTCTGTGACTAAAAGACTACAACACTGAACAGAACCCCCACTGCCGCAGCAGTGACGCTCCCGCAGGAGCAAGCTCTCTCTATCTTCCAGCTCTCTCTAACTTCCACTGCCGCAGCAGTGACGCTCCCGCAGGAGCAAGCTCTCTCTATCTTCCAGCTCTCTCTAACTTCCACTGCCGCAGCAGTGACGCTCCCGCAGGAGCAAGCTATCTCTATCTTCCAGCTCTCTCTAACTTCCACTGTCGCAGCAGTGACGCTCCCGCAGGAGCAAGCTATCTCTATCTTCCAGCTCTCTCTAACTGCCACTGCCGCAGCAGTGAAGCTCCCGCAGGAGCAAGCTATCTCTATCTTCCAGCTCTCTCTAACTTCCACTGCCGCAGCAGTGACGCTCCCGCAGGAGCAAGCTCTCTCTATCTTCCAGCTCTCTCTAACTTCCACTGCCGCAGCAGTGACGCTCCCGCAGGAGCAAGCTATCTCTATCTTCCAGCTCTCTCTAACTTCCACTGCCGCAGCAGTGACGCTCCCGCAGGAGCAAGCTATCTCTATCTTCCAGCTCTCTCTAACTGCCACTGCCGCAGCAGTGAAGCTCCCGCAGGAGCAAGCTATCTCTATCTTCCAGCTCTCTAACTTCCACTGCCGCAGCAGTGACGCTCCCGCAGGAGCAAGCTATCTCTATCTTCCAGCTCTCTCTAACTTCCACTGCCGCAGCAGTGACGCTCCCGCAGGAGCAAGCTATCTCTATCTTCCAGCTCTCTAACTTCCACTGCCGCAGCAGTGACGCTCCCGCAGGAGCAAGCTATCTCTATCTTCCAGCTCTCTCTAACTTCCACTGCCGCAGCAGTGACGCTCCCGCAGGAGCAAGCTATCTCTATCTTCCAGCTCTCTCTAACTGCCACTGCCGCAGCAGTGAAGCTCCCGCAGGAGCAAGCTATCTCTATCTTCCAGCTCTCTCTAACTTCCACTGCCGCAGCAGTGACGCTCCCGCAGGAGCTAGCTATCTCTATCTTCCAGCTCTCTCTAACTTCCACTGCCGCAGCAGTGACGCTCCCGCAGGAGCAAGCTCTCTCTATCTTCCAACTCTCTCTAACTGCCACTGCCGCAGCAGTGAAGCTCCCGCAGGAGCAAGCTCTCTCTATCTTCCAGCTCTCTCTAACTGCCACTGCCGCAGCAGTGAAGCTCCCGCAGGAGCAAGCTCTCTCTATCTTCCAGCTCTCTCTAACTGCCACTGCCGCAGCAGTGAAGCTCCCGCAGGAGCAAGCTATCTCTATCTTCCAGCTCTCTAACTTCCACTGCCGCAGCAGTGACGCTCCCGCAGGAGCAAGCTTCTAAATTCCACTGCCGCAGCAGTGACGCTCCCGCAGGAGCAAGCTTCTAAATTCATTCATCTGCCCTCCCGAACTCACATTTTTCCCCCCCTCAGCCATAACTTCGCAATTCTTTGGGGGGTCATCAAAATCTTTAGCGGCTGTCCGACTAGATTGCAATTTTTGGGGGAGTGCTCCAGGTTCGGGCTGAATACCGAGCTCGGAGCCCTCTCCTCGGACAGCACGCCAAATATGCTTACCATTTATTGCTCCTGAATCATTCGTAAGTGTGAACTCGTGAAATGATGTTTTATTAACAAAGTTCGGGAGGAGCACGTTCAAATGATTAACACAATCAACACGTCACCAGCAATTACTCCTCATCCTATCAGCGGGAGAGGAAGCATGTATATATAGACATGTTTGACTCACCTACAGCTCTTTCACATTTTCCGGCATCCCTCCACCACCCCAACTCCTCACATTTAATTGTTCCTATCAAAGTCAGGATACGGGGGGAGTGCTCCAGGTTCGGGCTGAATACCGAGCTCGGAGCCCTCTCCTCGGACAGCACGCCAAATATGCTTACCATTTATTGCTCCTGAATCATTCGTAAGTGTGAACTCGTGAACTATATGTTATAGAGAATGTTTGGATATGTGCTCTTTGTAAGCTTGACAGAGCAGAAATGACCTTTTTATCTGATGACCGGATCAGTTCCACATGTATATTTGGCTAAAACTACACCGTAATCGTGGTCTGAGTTAGGGCCTTTTAGGGAAAATATTAATAACAATAATAATTAGTTGAATTTGGATATTGGACAGAAGTGAGTCAGGGCATAGAGTTCATCAAGAGCTTGAATGAATGTTAAACTGTTGTGACGAAAAAGTCCAGACTGTGAGAATGATTGTCCTGCATTGAAGATAGTGCTGAAGAGCTGCTGCACTGCTGACATTAGAGCAGAGGACATTCATCCAGCTCTGAACATAGTACCTTCAAAATTATGGGAAAAACACAAATATGATGTGGGTTTCATTGTGGGGTTATGAACCAGTTAATATTGTCTGATTATTGACTATATCAATAGCAGTTTCTATTGGGAAAAAAGAAAAGAAAAAAAAGAATCATTGATTGACATCACGCCAGTGTTTTAATCATTGGTAAAAGAGGGAATTATTGTCATGCAGCAACTCTCCAGTGTGTACACCTATTTTTCCTGTAAAGAAAATAAGAGATAAGGGACAACCTAGAGAATGGCAATTTGTCCAAGATTTACAGGCTGTTAATGCTGCGATCAGATCCAGAGCAACAAATGTGCCAAACTCTTACACCATTCTGTCTCAAATTCCACAGAATGCGTTGAGGTTTTCAGGTGTAGACTCGGCACTCAGTCTTGAACCTCTGACTCTGACCCCAGCCACAGCTCTTTACTGTATGTTGATAATCTTTTAATTTATGCATGTGATGAACTAACATGTGTGTCTGACAGTGTTGCCCTCCTGAAACGTTTAGTGAAAGAGGGTCACAAGGTCAGTCAGTCTAAGATGAAGTTTGTGTAACAGGAAGTGACCTTTTCCCTAATGCCAACATGGCATTGTATGGCATGGCGTTGAGCCATGTTATAACGCCAAACAGTAAATCAATGTCTGACAAAGAGCTATCAGAGAAGTAAAAAAAAACACGATTTAAATTCTGGGGATGTGTTAATATTGGAAAAACAGTTAATCCAAATTATGCTATTGTGAGAGCATTGACAGAAAAAGAAAGAAAAAAAGGGTACAAATGAACATGGTCTGTTGAGAAAAGCATTTGTCTTTGAGGAAGAGACTGTTTCAGTGGAATGGCACTCTGTTATCGCAATGATAATGAACCAAAACAACCTAACTAACTGTTCAAAAAACAAATGATGATTCATGTCTGAGTGTGTGTGAGTGACTGCACTTTATGTTTTGTATGTCCAAATAGTGTCATTAACCTCTGGAATGAGTGTTTTATCATTACAGATGGTTAAAATGAAGTGACAAACTTTACAGAAGTCGATAATTCTGATTGGATCTGATGAAAAGATGATATAGAGCATGGGACAAGACTGAATATCCAGCTCTGTCTGCTAGTGGTAAATATGACGAGTTAATTTCAGTTATTCTCTGGATTAGTTTAAATAATTGTGTAAGTTGAAATTGTGAAGCTGAAGATTGCCGTCCATTATGGGTTTAAAACCCTTGTCTAAATTCAACTGAGGGTCTAAATTTAAATACTATCAACTATGTGTGATACAACTATACAAATGTTAAATGACGGCAGAGAAAGAGTGACACATTGGCTAAAGTCACCCTCCAAATTATCCAGAGAGCACCCTCACATCTATGAAAGGCCAGTGGGCGAACAAAGGAGAAAGTTTTATTCATTTTCATCCATTAAATGGATGCATGACATTAGATAAACCTGGCGACAGATTGAGAACTGTGGCATTAAGAGAATTTGTGAGTTGAGATTATGATTTGACGTTGTTTGTCTGACTGCTGTGATGGAAATTCTACCATTTCATATGTTTTTATTTCATGATTATATTTTACTCTTTATATCCTAGGATATTAGTGAGTAGCAGCTGACCTTTTGGGGTATGGGAAGACTTGAAAGTATTTGGGCAATTGTGTTTAAGGTATGGGAAGACTTGAAAGTATTTTTGCAAGGCTAACTTTCCTACCGAGGGAGGGAGAGTCTGTGCTGACCTTCAAGGTCAGGGAAGATATAAATGTTCAAGCTGCCTGTCCTTCTTTGTCACACTCTGCAGGGCAGCTTCGGATGTCTGTATGACTGTGTCCTTTCTTTGCAAAGAAATAAACCTTTTAAAATTCACGATTGGGATATTTGTCTCTTATTCAGAACCAGTGAAAGATTTTGCCACCACAATTTGGCGCTGCGAGCAGGGTTCCTTGGTTGTGTCTTCTGGACCCGGAGCGGACGGTGACTGGCCATCCTGGATCAAACAGGTTCAGCCCTACCTCGCAAAGGTTGAGAGAGAGAGGGGCCGACTGCAGGGGTCTAGGGGACACACCACTGGAACCAGAAAAGAACAGAAGTGGCAATGGAGTTTGGTCTGGTAAGAGACAAATCAGTTTATTTAATAAATTTGTGAATTTTGAAAAGGATAAAATACCGGTAGGGAAAGATCTGTGATTTTTGTTCTCTGTGGCAAGAGCTGCTGAGGCAGTAAAATTCGAGAAAAGGGCTGAACGGCCAAGATCTCGTCCTGTCCAATACAGGGGAAAATTGGTCTCTCTGGAGACGTCCGGAGTTATATAGACGCGTCGAAATTGCCACAAGAAAGAGAGCAGAAGTCATGGGGAAATCCCAAAGTAAAATTGATAAATATGATATAGCTGTGTTTCGTCAAATGAGTGAATGGGATAAAATGTATGAGAAGTGATTAAGTACCATGACTTTCCTGAAGATGAACTTTAAGCATGAGGCTAAAAATGGTGAAATATTCTGTTGAGAACAGGAGTGAAAACAGAATGAATGTTATGGGAAACATTTGTGCGTTGACTGTGAATCGGCGATAGAATGCTGGAAAAAGAGAGCAGAGCGCAGGGAAGAAAAACAATGCAGAAAGAATTACCAGGGGAAAAAGAAAAAGAGGTTGAGGTAGAAAATAAGGGTGAAGAAAGACCTAAATGCACCAACACCTACTAACCTTTTTCAGGGTTGAACCCTTTTTCGGGGTTTAACCCTGTTTATCGTTTTAATTCTTTTTTTCTGTTTATTCTGTTTCATTATCACCATCACTACCCTGTGGCTGAGCTGCACGCGCTGAAACTGAACCCAGACCTCGACTGCTCTCCACCATGACAACCAGCACCAGCTCAAGGAGATGAACAGAACACAAGCTTCCTTTCATGGAAAGTCCCAACAGCAGCAGCTGAGCGAGAGGGAGCAGCGGGAGAAATCTCAAGTGATGCATCCTACGAGCCTGAGTCAAGTTTGAACTGAACCTGAGAATGGAACGAGAATTGACACCGCCAAGATGAGCGGCCAGAACTACAACAACCAACACATGAACCAAACAATAGGCAGACAGAGGGGCAGAAGAAAAGAGGAGAGAAATTGTCTTTGCCGCTGATTGTTTTCTGCTATCTGTGAAACTCTGCAACTGACTGGCACAAAGTGAGTGGTCAAACACCGCGAACAGGAGGAAAAGTCACCGGACTGGGGAAATGAAGCGAACACAGTGAGACTAAAGATCACACTAACAGTGAAACCACAATACATCGACTGGCAGAATGGACGAATTGAGACTGTCCTAAACTGTGCGCGGCATGCGCAAGAACAACAGATAAAGAAAAGACAAAGAACTGCAACTTGCTTTCATTCAAACAAGATCACAAAGGGCAGAGACATCAGCCAACAGATACAAAAGCAGGAAGAGGCAGAAGAAGAGGAGACGGCAGTTCTGGCTGAAGATCAGGACTTCAGAAAGTGGACCAACTGTAAACTGTGCAAAGAAGATGGACATTGGGCAGGTGACTGTCCGAACACCACACAGGTGAACTGAGAGAAAGAAGACGGAGAGCAGGGAGGAGGAGGTCTGGAGCGCAGCCAGCGGTCACGGATAAGGGAAGTGCACATTTTTAATACCACACACACACATACACTGATACTGCTCTCTGCAATGAAGAATCTGCTTGCAATGTTTATTTCAAGTCTGATGCCAAATGGCAAATATAGAGGTTTTTTTTTTTTTTTTTGTCTTTGTTTACCAAGATACTCTCTTTTAATAGAGAGAACACAAGTAAATAATGGTAGATTATTGTGGATAGAGAAGTGTTATACGACCATGTGACATGCAGTGTTTACTGGGAATGTCTGATTAAACTAACCTGTCCGTTTCTGATACAGGACATGATAGATTTGTACCTCTAAATTGTGCGACAGAAACAGGGCGCACGTTAACGAGACTTAATGTCAGAGACTTCGAATGGGATTAATCAATTTGTTAAAGAGTAAAGGGTTTAAAAATGCTATAATGACTTCTGCTGAATTACACTGCACATCACATGTCGTGGTCGATAGAGACAACAATTATGAAGATGAATGGTTGGTAGAATAGTGAGACTTTTAATTTTAACTATATGATATAGAGAATGTTTGGATATGTGCTCTTTGTAAGCTTGACAGAGCAGAAATGACCTTTTTATCTGATGACCGGATCAGTTCCACATGTATATTTGGCTAAAACCCAAAGTAACCGTGGTCTGAGTTAGGGCCTTTTATGGGAAAAAAAATAACAATAATAATTAGTGAATTTGGATATTGGACAGAAGTGAGTCAGGGCATAGAGTTCATCAAGAGCTTGAATGAATGTTAAATTGTTGTGACGAAAAAGTCCAGACTGTGAGAATGATTGTTCACATTGAAGATAGTGCTGAAGAGCTGCTGCACTGCTGACATTAGAGCAGAGGAGATTGATCCAGCTCTGAACATAGTACCTTCAAAATTATGGGAAAAACATTAATATGATGTGGGTTTCATTGTGGGGAACCAGTTAAAATGTTTCTATTGGGGGAAGAAAAAAAAAGAAAAGATTCAGTGATTGGCATCACGGCAGTGTTTTAATCATTGGTAAAAGAGGGAATTATTGTCATGCAGCAACTCTCCAGTGTGTACACCTATTTTTCCTGTAAAGAAAATAAGAGATAAGGGACAACCTACAAAGTGGCGATTTGTCCAAGATTTACAGGCTGTTGATGCTGCGGTCAGATCCAGAGCAACAAATGTGCCAAACACTCAAACTACCATTCTGTCTCAAATTACACAGAATGCGTTGAGGTTTTTTACGTTTAGATTGGGCACTCAGTCTTGAACCTCTGACTCTGACCCCAGCCACAGCTCTTTACTGTATGTTGATAATCTTTTAATTTGTGCATGTGATGAACTAACATGTGTGTCTGACAGTGTTGCCCTCCTGAAACATTTAGTGAAAGAGGGTCACAAGGTCAGTCGGTCTAAGATGAAGTTTGTGTAACAGGAAGTGACCTTTTCTCTAATGCCAACATGGCATTGTATTGTATGGCGTTGGGCCATGTCATAACGCCAAACAGTAAATCCCTGTCTGACAAAGAGCGCAAGCTATCAGAGAAGTGAAAAAAAAAAAAAAGACACACGATTTAAATTCTGGGGATGTGTTAATATTGGAAAAAAACAGTTATTCCAAATTATGCTATTGTGGAAAATCATGTAAGAGCATTGACTGTGAAAAAAAAAAAACAGTTTGAGAAAAGCATTTGTCTTTGGGGAAGAGACTGTTTCAGTGGCACTCTGTTATCGCAATGATAATGAACCAAAACAACCTAACTAACTGTTCTAAAAACCAATGATGATTCATGTCTGAGTGTGTGTGAGTGACTGCACTTTATGTTTTGTATGTCCCGATAGTGTCATTAACCTCTGGAATGAGTGTTTTATCATTACAGATGGTTAAAATGAAGTGACAAACTTTAAAGAAGCCGATAATTCTGATTGGATCTGATGAAAAGACGATATAGAACATGGGACGAGACTGATTATCCAGCTCTGTCTGCTAGTGGAAAATATGACTAGTTTTGTCATTTATGATGTTAATTTCAGTTATTCTCTGGATTAGTTTAAATAATTGTGTAAGTTGAAATTGTGAAGCTGAAGATTGCCGTCCATTATGGGTTTAAAACCCTTGTCTAAATTCAACTGAGGGTCTAAATTTAAATACTATCAACTATGTGTGATACAACTATACAAATGTTAAATGACGGCAGAGAAAGAGTGACACATTGGCTAAAGTCACCCTCCAAATTATCCAGAGAGCACCCTCACATCTATGAAAGGCCAGTGGGCGAACAAAGGAGAAAGTTTTATTCATTTTCATCCATTAAATGGATGCATGACATTAGATAAACCTGGCGACAGATTGAGAACTGTGGCATTAAGAGAATTTGTGAGTTGAGATTATGATTTGACATAATCTGCCCTTGATCAAGTCTGCACACCACGACCTGACTTGACGGACGCACCACTAGATAACTGTGAAAATATTTTGTTTGAAGATGGCTCTGCCTCTAGAGACGAAACAACAGGCCTCAATCGAGCAGGCTATGCTGTGACGACTGAATTTGACGTGCTAGCTTCAGGGCCATTGACCTCGAACTACTGTGCCGACAGCAGAGCTTGTGACCTTAACCGAAGTGTGCAAATTAATGGAAGACAAATATATGATGATTTAGATGGATTTTAGTTATTCTTTTTGGGTGGTGCATGACTTTGGGGCTATATGGAAACACTGGGAACAGTTTTATTTTATTTAATATTATTTGATGGTTGACCCATCCCAAATTTGATAGTTTTCAAATGCGCTGCGCACACTAACACAAAAGACTTTATTTCTGCAGGCAATGACAGAGCGGATGCAGCAGCAAAAGCTACGGCTGCAAAACCACCGAATGAGGAATTCACCATGTTTTCTGACACTAACTATGATTCTTCAAATTCTCTACAGGCCATGCAATCTTTTGCTACGGGTGGAGAGAGGATCGGTTGGAAGAAAGCAGGATGTAGTGTTAAGGACGGCGTGTGGATGAGTGTTGATGGCAAACCCTGTTTACCCAAACATTTTTTCAATCATTATGCTAAATTGACACATGGGTTAGACCATGTGTCAAAAGGAGGGATGGTGACCAGTTGACAAATTTGTGGTTTACAAAGGGGTTTACAACATGTGCAGAAAATTTTTTGTAAAAGATGTGTAATTTGTAGCACAAACAATGTGGCAAGAGGAATAAAAGTACCCATTGTATCGCAGCCACCACCAGCAGGGCCTTTGAATATCTCATGATGGATTTCATAGAACTGAACCCTTGCGAGGGCAAGAAATATTGTTTGGTTATGGTGGATCTTTTTTCCAAGTGGACGGAAGCGTTCCCCACATCTAAACAGGATGCAGCAGCAGTAGCAAAAGCTCTGTTGAATGAGATTGTCCCACGATGGGGCATACCACGAAAAATCAGTTCTGACAATGGCACACATTTCGTTAATGAGGAATCAAACAGGTTGGAACCTTTTTGGGAATTGATTTGAGACAACACTGTGCCTACCACCCAGCTTCTGGGGGTGCTGTGGAAAGAGAAAATTTCACAATAAAATCAAAATTGACTAAGTGCTGTGAGGAGACAGGGCTCACATGGGTTAAAGCTCTTCCAATTGTCCTGATGTACATGAGAATGAGAAAGAGGGCCAGAACAAATCTGAGCCCATTTGAAATATTGTTTGGAAGACCACCCTATGTAGGACTCGAGGGGGGTAAACAGCGCCTGCCATCAACCGATATGTGTGAAAATAACATGTTGAACTGTCGTAAAGAAATGTATTTTCTGCTGGCTAACATCTGTGTGCAGGTAAAAGCAGCTCAGGGAAAGACAGCTGAGACCCCGCTCTGAGACCTCAGACCAAGAGATCTCGTGGTGATAAAGATCTGAGGAGAAAGAGCAGGAAGGCCAAGAGGTGGCTGGGCCCGTTTCAAGTGCTACCGACGACATACACGGCATTGAAGGTCGCAGAGAGAGCCACGTGGTACACGCTAGCCATTGCAAGAGCCACCTGCAGAGGGAGAAGGGGAATCGAAGGAGTAGAAACCACAGATTTCAATAACCGTTTATGTTTACATTTGACACATACTTCTGTTATCTAAACAACGCAAGGACGTCTCAGAGGAACATTTAAAACAAGTGACTCAGAGAAACTCTGAGCATTGAGCAAGAAGGCTGAGATGACGCCGCACCGAGACCTTGGCACCCGTTCAGACATTCGGGGCTGTGCGGCCTGAGAGGCACTACGTGCATTTTGACTGATCTGCATCACTCTGGGTATGTGGTGACAGAGCATATTATGTGTTACCAAAAGACTGGTCAGGCTGTTGTTATCCAGCTCTCATGAATGTGGGTACATCTGTGTACTTGCAAGCAGAGCACCCACGAAACACGAGAAAGAAAAGAGACAATGTTTTTCCTACTGGTATGCCACGAATGCATAATGGATATGTGCTATCTGACCTGTGGACGAGACCCTGGGCCAACGTGGGGTGGTCAATCTTCCTTGGAGGAGGAACCGCTGTAGCTATGAACAAGATTAATGGTTTGGCATGGGTATCTTTGAATAATAATGAAATGATTTTGTAGTTATCAATGAATGATAAAAAGGGGGGAATTGTGATGGAAATTCTACCATTTCATATGTTTTTATTTCATGATTATATTTTACTCTTTATATCCTAAGATATTAGTGAGTAGCAGCTGACCTTTTGGGGTATGGGAAGACTTGAAAGTATTTGGGCAATTGTGTTTAAGGTATGGGAAGACTTGAAAGTATTTGTGCAAGGCTAACTTTCCTACCGAGGGAGGGAGAGTCTGTGCTGACCTTCAAGGTCAGGGAAGATATAAATGTTCAAGCTGCCTGTCCTTCTTTGTCACACTCTGCAGGGCAGCTTCGGATGTCTGTATGACTGTGTCCTTTCTTTGCAAAGAAATAAACCTTTTAAAATTCACGATTGGGATATTTGTCTCTTATTCAGAACCAGTGAAAGATTTTGCCACCACACTGCCCTTGATCAAGTCTGTACACCAAGACCTGACGTGACGAACACACCACTAGATAACTGTGAGAACGTTTTGTTCGTAGATGGCTCTGCCTCTAGAGACAAAACAACAGGCCTCAATCGAGCAGGCTATGCTGACTGAGTTTGACGTGACAGCTTCAGGGCCATTGACCTCGAACTACTGTGCCGACAGCAGAGCTTGTGACCTTAACCAAAGTGTGCAAATTAATGGAAGACAAATATGTGATGATGTAGATGGATTTTAGTTATTCTTTTAGGTTGATGAATGACTTTGGGGTTAAATGGAAACATGGAACAGTTATTTTATTTATACCCATGCTCAATTAGGGTCAAATTTGATAGTTTTTAAATGCGCTGCGCACACTAACACAAAAGACTTTATTTCTACAGGTAAAACAGAGCAGATGAAGACAATGGATGAGGAATTCAACATGTTAACAAAAACTAACCGTGACTCTTTCCAATATTTCCAGAGCATGCAGCCTTTTTCAACAGAAGGAGAGAGAAAGCCGTTTTAAGGAAATCCGGCTGTAATATTAAAGACAGCGTTCGGTTGATGGCAAACACTGTTTATCCCAAAGAATTGTTCAAACATTATGCTAAATTGACACATGGGTTAGACCATGTATCAAAAGGAGGAATGGGACAATTAATAATACAGTTAACCAATTTGTGGTATATGACAATGGGATAAAAAAAGAAAGAAAAAGGCCAGAACAATTCTGAGCCCATTTGAGATATTAGTTGGAAGAACCCCATTAATTATTGAAGGGAGCAAGCAACAGGTGCCATCATCCGAATCGTGATTGTGATTGTTGAACTGTCGTAAAGAAATGTATTTTCTGCTGGCTAACGTTTTTGTGCAGGTAAAAGCAGCTCAGGGGAAGACAGCTGAGACCCCGCTCCATGACCTCAGACCAGGAGATCTCGTGGTGATAAAGGATCTGAGGAGAAAGAGCAGGAAGGCAAAGAGATGGCTTGGCCCGTTTCGAGTGCTACTGACGACGCAGACGCAGTGAAGGTCGCAGAGAGAGCCACGTGGGTTCACGCTAGCCATTGCAAGAGCCACCTGCAGAGGGAGAAGGGGAATCGAAGGAGTAGAAACCACAGATTTCAATAACAGCTTGTCTACGTCTCACATAGACTTCACTTCTGTTATCTAAACAAGCAAGGACGTCCCGGAGGAGGAATCAAAGTCAAAACAGTCAGAGTGGTGGAGATCGAGATAACCGAAATGGATGCCGCACCGAGACCTTGGCACCCGTTCAGACACCCAGGGCTGTGCGGCCTGAGAGGCACCACATGTATTCTGACTGTAATGATCTGCATTATAATTCTATAGGCAACAGGGGCCATCGATCAGATCAAAGAGACCAACGACACCGCTGTGAGCAGTAACATCTCTGCAGCAACAACACACCATCGCGGGAGGAGTCACGCTGGTGGAGGGGTCTGAAACACCCATGTGAATGGTCTGATGTGGTGGCCTACCACAAACCAACGAGTGAGCAAGAAAGGGTGGGCTGGAAACAGAGACAATCGAGGAGGAATGGTGGTAACGGTGAAAGGAGTAAGACTATCTGATGAAGGAATGTGCTACTGTGAAATAGCAAACAGTACTGAAAATGCTTTGGGTCTAATTAATGATGAACTAGCACAGATCAGAGATGCTGTAATACAGAACAGATTGGTGTTAGATAGGTTAACTGATGAGAAAGGAGGGGTATGTAAGATTTTAAGTACATCCTGCTGTTTTTACATCCCAGATTACAGTGACAACGTAACAAATGTAATTGATCACATGAGGATGGCCGTAAAAGAGCCACTAAGAGTTGATAGCCAATGGTTCGAATGGTTTACTAAATTGTGATAGGATTGATTTTGATAGTATGTCTACCATGTGACAAGATGATGATGATGTGAGGATGGTACTGACATGAATTAATCGAATTATGGTATTTTCTATCCTGAATATATATATAATTGCTTGTTTATACCAAGGGGACTATCCCTACAAAAACAGCCTTAGCATTTCTTCCTTCTCAAATTCAAGTGATGATTTATATGAAAATCAGAGAATAGATGTAAAATTCTGAATATTATTTAGTTATCAATGAATGATAAAAAGGGAGGAATTGTGATGGAATTTTATAGATGATATGTTTTCTCTTGACATTATTGATTATTGTGTGACATTAATTGTATTTTTGTTCTGTAGAAGTAGTAAGTAAAATATAATAAGTCTGAAGAAATACACTTGAGGTATAGAGAGGGTAATGTGTTCCTGATAAGGAATGGAAAATAACAACTGAGTCTTTAGCCTTGACTAGAGATATAAGCGTCGAAGCGGCCCTCCCTTCTTTGTCACACTCTGCAGGGCAGCTTCGGATGTCTGTATGACTGTGTCCTTTCTTTGCAAAGAAATAAACCTTTTAAAATTCACGATTGGGTTATTTTGTCTCTTACTCAGAACTAGTAAAAGATTTTGCCACCACAGTTATATACTTCATGGAAATCAGCGTATTTTACAAACCATAGTGGAGTTTTGTTATTACTTGCGTATATTTAGATGAATAGCAACAAGTGTCGAGAGCTTTCTCCGGCTCAGCACCAGCCAATGTGTTGGAATTTAGCAGGCGATCATGTGCCTTTCCGCCACAATGTCCAAGATTGAGATGTACCTGTTTGATGATGAGAACTTCCTCTCTCAAGTTCCTTCGCCGTATCCCACTGATGAAAGGAGCTCCCAAGCTCAACAAACACTGCAGCCGAGCTTCCAACACCACCACGCGGCCATCGCACCCTATGACGGCGAGGCTTACACTCACCTCCACCATCAAGACATCCGCCATCTTCTTACTCAACTTCCTACGACACCTCAGCACTTGCATCAATAGTGAAAGGAGAACGACCAAAGCAAAACTAACTAACAGGTCTCGCTCCAGTCAGCTGCACCATCTCCAAATTCACTCTACCTTCAAATACCTCAAACCTTCGCTCCCTAAACCTTCATCTCTCTCCCTCGCAAGACCAGATCCTCAAGCGTTAAGTCGCAGCAGCAACACACTGCAGGTTTCCAGCACTGCACCTCACATGCCAGCCTTTAGTGAGACACGCCGCCCCCCAAGCGTGAGCTTGCCTCCCCCAGTGGTGCAGACTCAGCACGGAAGCACGTACCTAACCTTTCTCTTATGTTTGGCCTGCAGCCCTACAATCCGGTTCTAGCGTGAGGCTGCCTCCGCTAGCGGTGCAGGCCCAGACGCTCTCCTTTATCTTCCCTTTCTACCCCTTCTGTCTCTCCCCAAGCGAGAGGTTGCCTCCGCAAGTGGCTTCGGCCCTGGCCTTCTTCCCCCTAATTCTCTCCACCATGCTAAATCTCCTTTCATCCTGTTCTCTGCAATGCTCATGCCATTCCACAAACACTCCTGCTCAGAACCACCCCGTTGCCAACAACAGTAAAACACAAATCTTCACTGAAGTTAAGGCTGCTGCCACCAGAGGTGGACCCATTCCCAACCAGTATATCAATATTCAGAGTTGATATTACTCAACGCCTCTAAATTTCCATTCTTCAAGCCTTTTCTCTTCAAACCACTCATTTTGGAAGATTACATGTGGAGTGGAAGAGTTCAAGACTTTCCACTCCACATATAGTCTGCTTCACATTGTCTCTATCCACCACCACCGATTCATATTGCACTTCCATAACACCAAGAACCTCCAAGCCAGCTAAACGATGGGTTACCTAGGTGAAATCTACTTCCCTCCGCTGAAATGTAATCCTCTGCTCATCAGAGGTATCTCAAGAACTTAACCCACCAGCTCAAACACCAGACAACCAATTATGTTGGAAATCCGTACCCCTACTCTCCGCCAAGGATTCCACCCAAATGTTGTCCAACCAGTCAACACCATGATCGAGCCATATTGGCTTCAGTTTCCTCAGATCCCATCACATCCAACCTTAATCCAAATCCATCCATATTCTGACCCATCAGCGCTGCATGACGAAAGCAAGGTAGACCAAACCATAAAGGCCTTTAACTTCCACGAACAACAACAATCCCTCCTACCTTCATTTAAGAGATCAGGCCAAACTCATATCCGACCCACTCATCACAGACGACTTCAATCACCCAATCACATGTTTCGTTCTAAAGCTAACAGATCCAAGCACTGCCGCAGCAGCAAAGCTATCTTCATACTGGCTTTCGGTTTCCTCAGCTCACAACTCACCATCACATCCAGCTTTAACCCAAAACTACATCCTACAAATTCCGACTTGTCAGTACTGGACGACGAAACCATTTCTTACTTTATCAAACGAAGAAACGCCATTTCACCTACTTCTCCAATCTTCCATCATCAATCCAACCATATCAAACCCTCCTAGCCTACTTCCACTTCAGAAACTCGCAGGCTAAACTTCCATCCGACCCACTCTTCATAGACGATTCCAACCCCATTACACGTTTCGGTCCCAAACTTCTTAAAGCTACGCTACTCCAAACCGGATTCCCAACAGACCATGTATCCAGCCATTCATTTCGCATAGGCGCAGCAACCACAGCTGCACAAAGGCCTTTCCCAATAGCAAATGCAAGCATTGCGCTCCTGGTCTTCAGAAGCTTTCAAGAGCCACGCCAGATCAAACAGATCGCACATCAAACAAGCTCTTCAAACTCTTTTTAAGCTCCTCAGCTTCTCCCCACATACAACTCCATGGCCACTGCTTCCATTGCCGCAGTCGTGACGCTCCCGCAGGAGCCAGGTCTCCCAATCCTCCACTGCCACAGCAGCAATGCTCAGCCAGTTTGCTCTAATTATCCACTGCCACAGAAGTGACACTCCCGCAGGAGTCAGCCAAGGGGAAATTATCCCACTGCCGCAGCAGTGACGCTATGTTCATCCCGGCCTTTCGGATTCCTCAGATGCTCAGAACTCACCGTCACATCCAGCTTTAACCCAAAAGTACATCCTACAATTTCTGAGTTCTGGACGAAGAAACCATCTCTTATTTTCATCAATCAAAGCAAGACCATCCTAACAAGAAAAAGGCCACTTCATCTACATCTTCAATCTTCCATCACCAATCCAGCCCTATCAAACCTCTCAGCCTACCTCCATTTCAGAAACTCACAGGTCAAACTACCATCTGACCCAGTCTTCATAGAATGATCCCAACCACCCAATCTCACGCTTCTGGTTCCAGATTCACCTTAAAGCTATGCTACGCCATACTGGCTTCCCAACAGCAGATACAAGCACTGGGTCGCTGGTCTTCAGAAGCCCAAGAGCTACAGCCGATCAGACAGATCAAACATCAAACAAGCCCAACAAACTCTCATCAGTTAATATCTGCTCCTTTCCACATACTATCTTCACGGCCACAGCTTTCCACTTCCGCAGTAGTGATGCTCCAGAAGGTACCCAGCCCTGGAAACCCTCCATTGCCACAGCAATGATGTTCCCCCACACTCCCGCAGGAGTCAGACTATGGGGAAATTATTCCACTGCCGCAGCAGTGAGGCTCCCGCAGGAGCTCAATTCTGAACTTGCTTCCATCACGTAGCAACGATGTTCCCCCACACTCCCGCAGAAGTCCGCTTAAGGGGAAATTACTAAACTGCCGCAGCAGTGAGGCTCCCGCAGGAGCTCAGTTCAGAACTTCTTTCCATTGCCGCAACAATGATGTTCCCCCACACTCCCGCAGGAGTCAGCCTAAGGGGAAATTACTCCACTGCCGCAGCAGTGAGGCTCCCGCAGGAGCTCTGTTCCGAACCTTCCATTGCCGCAACAACGATGTTCCCCCACACTCCCGCAGGAGTCAGCCCATGGGGAAAGTATTCCACTGCCGCAGCAGTGAGGCTCCCGCAGGAGCTCTGGTCCCAACTCTCTTCCATTGCCGCAGCAATGATGTTCCCCCACACTCCCGCAGGAGTCAGCCTATGGGGAAAGTATCCCACTGCCGCAGCAGTGAGGCTCCCGCAGGAGCTCAGTTCTGAACTTGCTTCCATTACCGCAGCAACGACATTCCTTCACATTCGCAGGACTCAGTCTAAGGGTAAAATTATTCCACCGTCGTATCAGCGAAGCTCCCGCAGGACCTCAGTTCAGAACTCTCCTCCATTGCCGCTGCAATGATGTTCCCCCCCCCACACTCCCGCAGGAGTCCATCTAGGGGGGAAACTACTCGACTGCCACAGCAGAGGGGCACCCACAGGACATCAGTCTCTCCAGAAATGGCTTTCACTACCACCGAGACAACAGAAAATAAAGAAAGAGACAATCTTCTTCATCCAAACATGACAAATTTCCAGAGGAAGTTCTCCACAACCGCAGCAGTGACGCACCTTCACGCTCTCGCATGAGCCAGTTCAAATTTAAAGTATTCCACTGCCGCAGCAGTGAGGCTCCCGCAGGAGCTCAGTTCTGAACTTGCTTCCATCGCCGCAGCAATAATGCTCCTCCACATTCTGAGTCAACCTAAGGGGAAATTACTCCACTGCCGCAGCAGTGAGGCTCCCGCAGGAGCTCAGTTCTGAATTTACCATTGCCACAGCAATGATGTTCCCCCAACACTCCCACAGGAGTCAGCCTAAGGGGAAAACCGCTCAATTACCGCAGGAGCCAGTTCTCTCAAATTCTCCACCGCCGCAGCAGCGACGCTCCCGCAGGAGCCCAGTCCCGAAAACCCTTCATCACCACAGCAGCGACATTACCTCACACCCCCAAAGAAGTCAGCACTAAGGGGAAATTACTTCACTGCCTTAGCAGTGATGCTCCCGCAGGAGCCAATTCTCTTGAATCCCCACGACTACGGAGCCTAGCCGGAGAGGCTCCAAAAAACCTGACGACAATAGCTAGTACCCGATAAGCGCCCCCTGCTTCAACAGAGGTACCCCTATACTCCCAAGAACTAGGACTCCAACCAACTCGCCTTTTTGCTTCAAGCCAAACAACAAGCACATACCCAACACAAGCAAACCATCTCCTCCGTGCCTCAAGCCAACTGGTCTACAACCAATTACCAGTGATACTCATCCTTTCGGACAGCATAATAACATAAATAACTCCCTCCCGACATTTCAAGAACCCACCCAACTTTACCTCCCCATTTTTGGGGGCCATCAACTCCTTCCTAGCGGCTGTCCGACTGGACTGCAATTTTTGGGGGAGTGCTCCAGGTTCGGGCCACATACCGAGCTCGGAGCCCTCTCCTCGGACAGCACGCCAAATACGCATACCTTTACTGCCCCTGAATCATTGATAAGTGTGAACTCGTGAAATGATGTTTGATTAACAAAGTTCGGGAGGAGCACGTTCAAGGATGAAAGCAATTAACTCATCATCAGCAATTATACCTCATCCTATCAGCATGAGAGGAAGCATGTATATATAGCCACGTTTGACTCACCGGCATTCCTCGACAGTTTACGGCATCCCTCCACCACCCCAACTCCTCACACTTAACTGTTCCAATCAAAGTCAGGGATACGGGGGGAGTGCTCCAGGTTCGGGCCACATACCGAGCTCGGAGCCCTCTCCTCGGACAGCACGCCAAATACGCATACCTTTACTGCCCCTGAATCATTGATAAGTGTGAACTCGTGAATTAAAATAGGTCTCGAGGAAAGTTGTTGAAGAATCAGCTCTCCTCGGCTATCCTGGTGAACTTCTACCGCTGCGCAATAGAAAGCATCCTGACGAACTGTCACAAATTTTTTTTTTAAATGGGGTAAAAAAATGCGTTTCATAAATGCTCTTCCTTGAACTATCTGTTTAAAGAATTATGAAGTATAACAACAATGTTAAGCAAATGTTAAACATTTTCAACACTAACAATAATCTGAAAAATTTCTTGAGCCGCAAATCTGAATGATTTATGAAGGATCGTGAAGACCAATGTGACCAGATCTTCTCTCGCAATGCTAAATATAGACATAACTTTCATACAGAACAGGAATTAAACTGTATTAAACTCACCTCAGGCTGCGAGGAGGATGTTGAGTCTTGCTGCCGCTCCTGGTGACGTTTCTCGTGTCTATTAGTGTTCTATTAATAAACTATTATTATTTGCGCGCGTGTGTTTGTATACAGCCTGTGAAATTCGCGTCACTGAAGCATCAACTACTTCCGGTTCAAGGAGCTGTCAATCCAAATGTCACTAGCCAATGAGAGCGAATCATTGTTAAGCCCCGCCCACACGGTAGGTGTGAGTCAGAAAGGCGAACGTAAATTTGAGAATCGTAAACGAAAACTTTGACAGCGCATTCATAAAACAGGGTCAGTGAAACCGCAGTTTAGGGAACTGTCAACAAACAATGCAGTTTATTTGATGACGATGCTAATTTGTTTGGTTTGAGGTTAGTTTTTTTCGTTCGCGGAGAGTATTTTTGTTAGTTTTCACAAATATTTTGTTGAACATATTATTAAAGGCACAAATCTGATCCCATAGAAATACAGAAACACTTCTGGTTCAAATCAGCGCCTCCAATCGCAACCTGAAACACAGTTTTCATAATTAGTCAATCAATGATTAATGAGTGATTAACACCATGCCTCTGGTTTCCTATTGGCTGTTAGTTCCGGGTCTGTGACGTTTTTAACATGATGATCACGTGACTCTCGCTGAGGACGAGCGGCATAAAGCAGGACAATTAAAAACTACTGTTTTTAAAAACATATATCAGTAAAAATATGATACATACAGATTATTACTTATACACTAGCAGCAGCTTATACTGTTCTACTGTGAATCCCTGAGTCTCGACCGATGACTGAGTCAATTACACAATGAACTGAGTCAATTAAACAATGAACTGAGTCAATTTATTTGAACTGAGTCGATTCAACTGAACATGAAATTCAACTGAAATTGACAGATGCAGATGAACAGAACTGATTCAACTGAAATTACACATTGAACTGAGTAAAAAAAAATTGTTTTCTGAATTTCATCATATAAATATGTATATGTAATGTTTGTAATGCTTTGGCAATATATTGTAACAATTGTCATAATAATAATAATAATAATACATTTTATTTAAGGGCGCCTTACAAGACACTCAAGGACACCTTACAGCAGATAAAAACAATCATTACAAATGATAAGAAGAAGAATAAAAAAAATAAAAATTCATGTATATACACAAATACACATATACATAATAATAAGTAAATAAATAAAAACCAACAGATTAGAATATTATTGGTAGGCCAGTCTAAAGAGGTGTGTTTTCAAGTGGGATTTAAAAATAGAGAGCGTGGCACAGTCTCGAATGTCTTCGGGAAGCAAGTTCCACAACTGAGGAGCAGCGTAGCTAAAAGCTCGAGATCCCATGGAAACCAGACGTATGCGCGGAGGAACTAAAGGGCGTACGGATGAGGAACGAAGGGTTCGAGATGGAGTGTGTGTAGAAAGCAGATCAGTGAGATATGATGGAGCCAGGTTATGCAGTGACTTGTAAACTAGGAGGAGGATTTTAAATTCAATACGTTGTTTAACAGGAAGCCAGTGCAATTGTTGTAGGACAGGAGATATGTGACTGAATTTTGGTGTTCTAGAGATTAGTCGTGCAGCTGAGTTCTGCACTAACTGTAACTTATGTAGAAGTTTACTTGGAAGACCATAAAAGAGAGCATTGCAGTAATCAATTCGTGAAGTGACCAGAGCATGAACCAGGATGGCAGTGCTCCTCGATGAGAGGGAAGAACGGAGGCGATTGATGTTACGTATGTGATAAAATGCCGACCGTGTAATGTTGTTAATGTGGGCTTCGAAAGATAGTGTATTGTCGAGGATAACACCCAGGCTCTTAACTTGTTTTGCAAGACCAACTACAGAATCATCTATGCTCATAGAAAAATTCCTGGTCTTAGACAGAATATTTTTTGTCCCGACAAGTAGTATTTCTGTTTTACTGCTGTTTAATTTGAGAAAGTTACACGAAAACCAGGTTTTGACTTCAGACAAACAGTTAGAAAGAGAGAATGGAGGAAGTGCAGAAGTAGGTTTGGAGGATAGACAGAGTTGTGTATCGTCGGCATAGCAGTGAAAGTGAATTCCATGTTTCCTAAAGATATTACCCAGCGGAAGTAAATAGATGGTAAATAATAAAGGGCCCAGAACTGATCCCTGTGGGACACCTGTGGTGATGGATGCTGGTTTGGATCTGAACTGGCTTAATTGGACAAATTGGGTACGATCAGTGAGATATGACTTAAACCAAGTTAAAGAAGTACCTATGATACCGATGGACTGCAGTCTGTCCAACAGGATTTGATGAGAGATAGTGTCAAACGCTGAAGATAAATCGAGAAGAATTAATATAGATAATAGTCCTGAGTCAGCTGCTATCAAAAGATCATTTGAAATTTTGATAAGTGCAGTCTCAGTGCTGTGGTGGGAATGAAAACCTGATTGAAATTGTTCGTAAAGGTTGTTAGTTGAGAGATGATTGTGTAACTGAGATGCAACAACCTTTTCCAAAATTTTTGATAGGAATGTCAGATTGGAAATGGGTCGAAAGTTATTAAAATTGTTTGGGTCCGCACCTGGTTTCTTAAGTACAGGAGTTATTAGTGCACATTTGAATAAGTAGGAAACGGTACCAGAAATAAGAGAAGAATGAATAATCTCAGTGATGAAATGCAAAAGAAATGGCAAACAGAGTTTTACTAATTTAGTTGGAAGAGGGTCTAAATAGATGCCAATAGAGTACATTTACAGTTTTTTACGCTTGCTAAGCAGCAGTGAGCACAACTGGAGTCACATGTGCAAAACTCTAACTACAGTCTGCAATACTAACAGTCACCTGAGCTGAACAGTTCACATCACCTGCACAACCCATTCCAACAACACAACTCTTAACACATGCCTCAAAACAGTGGTCCCCAACCTTTTTTGTGCCGCGGACCGGTAAACGTGTGATAATTTTGCCGCGGACCGGTGCCCGCTCGAGATTGTTGACGGGGGGGGGGGGGGGGGGGGGTATGCGAGTGAGATGGATGATGGGTTTTGGCGAGATTGTTGACGCCGGGATGGGTGCGGAGACTGTTCAAACGTCTCCATAGTCACATCGCCACAGCCGCTTGCAGCCGCTTCCGCGAATGCGCTCCGCGGCCCGGTACCATTTCATCGACGGACCGTTCCGCGAAATCGCTCCGCGGCCCGGTGCCACTTCGTCCGCGGACCGGTACCGGGCCGCGGACCGGGGGTTGGGGACCACTGCCTCAAAACACTCATGCAGCCAAACACACCGCACAACCCTCACTGAGATACACACACTGCACAACCCTCACTGACATACACACACTGCACAATCCTCACTGAGATACACACACCGCACAACCCTCACTGAGATACACACACTGCACAACCCTCACTGACATACACACACTGCACAATCCTCACTGAGATACACACACCGCACAACCCTCACTGAGATACACACACTGCACAACCCTCACTGACATACACACACTGCACAATCCTCACTGAGATACACACACTGCACAATCCTCACTGAGATACACACACTGTCACTCAGAACACACTAAGAGTAAAAACACTAGCATCAAACACCAATACAGAAAATACTAACTTTTCTTTACAGTTTGAACAATTTCAGTGACTTCATACAAAGTCATATTTTCTTCAAAGAACAGAGTGACATTCTTTCACATGATTTACAGTATTTACATTTTGAAAACGTAACAATTTTTGAAGGTAAATGAAAATCAGCAGTTTGCTTCAATAGTCTTTAGTAATTTATGGATTTACAGTAATGAGAAAAAAGGTAGAAACTAAAAGTACATACTGTAATTCGAACAAATAATTGAAGCACTAATCCTGCCTCTCTGTAGCATCAGCCACAGGTTTCATCAACATCACATCTAATGTTCTCTCTCATGCTCCTGCGGAAGAACCAGGTCTGTAACATTTCCAAATATATCATTATCAGCAGCTCTCTATCTTCAGTATCCCACAGTTTTACAGTATTGCATTGGTGACCATAACCATGTCAACAATAGCATTTTCCTGCGCATCTGAAAATAATGTTTCTCTTCCTCCTTTTGGGGGCAGCCTTTGGGTCCTGTTGTAAAAATACAGTTTATTGTCAAACTTACTGTAATGTATATATGTGTAAATATTCTATAATTGCAATACAAAATAAATTCCTGTAATGTTTTCATTTACTGTAAGGATGAAACTCTCACCTGTTTGAAAGCTGGAAAATGATCATGACAGATGCCACTGTGGATCTTTGCAGATTGGGTTGCACCCTCAACCCTTCCTCTCTCAATGAGAGACCTTGATTCATGACATGTCTATAAGTTTAGCACTTATTTCATCTGAAATAACAGCTCTTTGTCTTCTTTGTCTTCCTCCACGCATCCACCCTCTCCCTGCCACCCTTCTCTCTTCACAAACCTGTCTTCCGTGTTCCATTTCCAAATTTAGTTTTTTTCTGAGCTTTACCTACATAGGTAGAGCTTAGAAAGACTAATTCATGACTCATATACAGGGAGTGCAGAATTATTAGGCAAGTTGTATTTTTGAGGATTAATTTTATTATTGAACAACAACCATGTTCTCACTGAACACAAAAAACTCATTAATATCAAAGCTGAATATTTTTGTATCAATATTTTAAGTAGTTTTTAGTTTGAGCTATTTTAGGGGGATATCTGTGTGTGCAGGTGACTATTACTGTGCATAATTATTAGGCAACGTAACAAAAAACAAATTTATACCCATTTCAATTATTTATTTTTACCAGGGAAACCAATATAACATCTCAACATTCACAAATATACATTTCTGACATTCAAAAACCAAACAAAAACAAATCAGTGACCAATATAGCCACCTTTCTTTGCAAGGACACTCAAAAGCCTGCCATCCATGGATTCTGTCAGTGTTTTGATCTGTTCACCATCAACATTGCGTGCAGCAGCAACCACAGCCTCCCAGACACTGTTCAGAGAGGTGTACTGTTTTCCCTCCTTGTAAATCGCACATTTGATGATGGACCACAGGTTCTCAATGGGGTTCAGATCAGGTGAACAAGGAGGCCATATCATTAGATTTTCTTCTTTTATACCCTTTCTTGCCAGCCACGCTGTGGAGTACTTGGACGCGTGTGATGGAGCATTGTCCTGCATGAAAATCATGTTTTTCTTGAAGGATGCAGACTTCTTCCTGTACCACTGCTTGAAGAAGGTGTCTTCCAGAAACTGGCAGTAGGACTGGGAGTTGAGCTTGACTCCATACTCAACCCGAAAAGGCCCCACAAGCTCATCTTTGATGATACCAGCCCAAACCAGTACTCCACCTCCACCTTGCTGGCGTCTGAGTCGGACTGGAGCTCTCTGCCCTTTACCAATCCAGCCACGGGCCCATCAAGACTCACTCTCATTTCATCAGTCCATAAAACCTTAGAAAAATCAATCTTGAGATATTTCTTGGCCCAGTCTTGACGTTTCAGCTTGTGTGTCTTGTTCAGTGGTGGTCGACTTTCTGCCTTTCTTACCTTGGCCATGTCTCTGAGCATTGCACACCTTGTGCTTTTGGGCACTCCAGTGATGTTGCAGCTCTGAAATATGGCCAAACTGGTGGCAAGTGGCATCTTGGCAGCTGCACGCTTGACTTTTCTCAGTTCACGGGTAGTGATTTTGCGCCTTGGTTTTTCCGCACGCTTCTTGCGACCCTGTTGACTATTTTGAATGAAACGCTTGATTGTTCGATGATCACGCTTCAGAAGCTTGGCTATTTTAAGACTGCTGCATCCCTCTGCAATATATCTCACTATTTTTGACTTTTCTGAGCCTGTCAAGTCCTTCTTTTGACCCATTTTGCCAAAGGAAAGGAAGTTGCCTAATAATTATGCACACCTGATATAGGGTGTTGATGTCATTAGACCACACCCCTTCTCATTACAGAGATGCACATCACCTAATATGCTTAATTGGTAGTAGGCTTTCCAGCCTATACAGCTTGGATTAAGACAACATGCATAACGAGGATGATGTGGTCAAAATACTCATTTGCCTAATAATTCTGCACTCCCTGTATATATATATATATATATATATATTTATACATATGTGTGTGTGTGTGTGTGTGTGTGTGTGTGTGTGTTTTCACCTACAAGTCTAAAACACTTGCTTAGCCTTTCAGCTGAAATTACAGTCACTGTTTGAAAGGCACAAGGCTGAAATCTATTTTTTGATTGAAATGTTATATAAATAAATATTATATAATATTATATAAAATGAAATATGATATATTTTTTTGAATGATAATAGTTTTGATTGTGTGGTTCACAGTATTGACAGCAGTGTGTTAGCATTTGAACAAAGTGCTGTAGATCCGCAGTGTTGTGCAGGTTGTGGTTAAAGTCATGGAATAAGTGTGTAGAGTTTTGAAAACTGTGTACTAGCAATGAAAATGAGCTAGAGTTTGGTCCACATGAACTGCTGCTGTGAGACTGTAGTTAGAGTTTTGCACATGTGACTCCAGATCTGCCCATTACTGCTTAGCAATCGTAAAAAACTGTAAAATGAAACTGAGAGAGAGAGAGAGAGTGTGTGTGTGTGTGTGGCAGAGAGAGAGTGTGTGTGTGTGAGAGAGAGAGTGTGTGTGTGTGTGTGTGTGTGAGAGAGAGAGAGAGAGAGTGTGTGTGAGAGAGAGAGAGAGAGAGAGGGAGAGAGGGAGAGAGAGAGAGAGAGTATGTGTATAACCCACCCAAAGTACTTGAGGCTAGATTTATTTTGTACTTTTTTTCTCTCATTGTAATTTTTTTTTAAATATGTTTATGTTTATTTTTAGTTATCCTATTGCATAAAACATTCAGACATGTTTATTAATTTTGTTTTGGCAAAGGAAGGTTAAGGTTATTTTTGTTTTTATGCATTAAACAACAAAACAACACAACATCCACCTTAATGCCAGAGAGCAAGGAAAACAAACCAAGAAGAAGAGGAAAAAAACAAACAAAAACTAATACATTCACAAATATTCAAGGTGTCTGTATTATTCACGGATTTAAAAGCAGTGCAGCACATCTTGCCGTAACTTTCTCTCATGACAGCAACACCAGAAAATGTGGAACTGTTTCCAAGAGCAAAGAACAAAAAGAGCAACTAACATCAGTGTCTTAAACTTACTGAGAAAATGTTTAACAGAGTAAAATGTGTGTATTGAATTGAATGTGTGTGTGTGTGTGTTGTCGTGGAAATGTATTTATCTTAAGGGATCAATAAATTCAGAGAGATCTTGAAAGGTATAACAGTCGGTTTATTCTTGCAAGAAGGCATTCTCACACAGAGCGCGTCTGTAGAGCAGCGCCTCTCAGGCAGTTTATATCTCTTTCAAAAGTTACATTAGTTTGTTACACAAGTATCAAAGCAGTCTAAGCTAGTGCGCACAGTTCTGTTCATTTCTCAGCTGCACATATTAGATGGTTTCCTGTTGGCAAATACACACACATACGCACATACTTCTTTTATTGAAACATCATCAGAAACTCAGAACATTTGATTCTCTGTTTTGGCCTAAGCTTTAATTACTTTACTGAGAAAAGTTGTCAAGCAAGCTGAATATGAATATGTGTAGTAAAGATACAAATTTCCATCACAGTGTGTGTGTGTGACAGAAAAGAGAATGTGTGTGTGACAGAAAAGAGAGAGAGTGTGTGTGTATTTGTGTGTGTGTGTGACAGAAAGAGAGAGAGAGTGTGTGTGTGTGTGTGTGTGTGACAGAAAGAGAGAGAGACAGTGTGTGTGTGTGTGTGTGTGTGAAGGAAACAGTAGAATTGACATTTTATTATTCATTTCATAATGTACAAAAGAACATTAAACATTGTAGTTTATTGTCATTTATTTGCAGAAAATTACAACTGATCAAAATAACAAAGGCATATGTTCATGAAACAAATTTATATTCATTTTCTAACAACACATTCATTCAAACTTACAGATGGAAACAATGAGGCGATTCACTCTAAATTATAGATGACCTTGAGCTCACGCTGGAGGTCAGAGAGAATATTATAAAGGCTTCATGTGAATAAATGTATTTAAACTCTCAGTCATCTTATGTTCAGTGTCTAGTGTTCATGTTTATTAAATATAAGTGTTCATCATCTTTCTGTCTCTTATCTTGATTATCTAGTCAAGCGTCTGACAGTCACTGGTTTATCATGCAGCTCAAAGCATTATGGGTAGAATCTCTACAGTCTGTTCTGATTCATCAACACAGTTTCACTGATGATCCAGAATAAACCTTAAACCCAGGATAGAGTGAGTGAGTGAATGTGGTCTGGACTGTGTGGATGAGACTCATTGTGTGAGAGACGCTGTAGAAGGACAGAGTTCCTGCACTGGGATCCACATACACTCCTGTTCTACCACTGATGGGCTTTACTGGGAGTTCAGTCACTCTGTTATTGTGTTTGAATGAGCAACTGGAGGAAGAGCAGAACAAACTCCAGGACTGATCATTACCTCCAAACCAACACTCTTCACTCAATCCCTTCCTCCTGATGCTCTTATATGACACTGATATACACACATCTCCACTCCTCTCAATCTCCCAGTAACAGCGTTCATTCACACTCTCTCTACACAACACCTGACAATTATATCCATCAAATCTGTCTGGATGATCAGGATACGGCTGAAGTGTGTCAGTGAATGTAATCGGATGAGTCTTTGGCAAAGTGCCAGTAATCACTCTGTTATTCTCAGACAGACGGAGGTTTGTATTCAATGTGTTCAGATCCAGAGTGAACTGATGGGAATCTGAAGGAGAAACACATCAGGAGATTTACACAAACTTTATTTCAGTTCAAGTTCATTCAGGATTTTTCACACATTCGTCTCACAGAAGCAAATCTGAACTTGATTTGTGATCTTCATCTGTAATGAGGAAATCTTGAGTTTGTTTCTCTCTCTCTCTCTGTTCTTCAGCGTCACACACTGTCATGTGTTTCAGGAGAAGTGATGAATTTAACGTGTTGTAAATCCGTCAGATCTGATTCTCTGAACTGCGGCTCAAACTAGCATGGCGGCGCTTATAGATCAGCGAACATGATCATTATAAAGCTTTTAAACGACTAAACACTTTCACTGACACATGTTTGAGGATCAGAATATCAGCTAGTTGATGACAGAGCCACAAGTGTGTGAATATTGAGAATAAAACAGTAAAAACTCAATAAAAGTGATGATCTGTCATTCAGCGCTGTTGTGTCACGTGACGATCATGACGCGTCGCCATGGAAACAATGAGGCGACACACTCGTGACCTTCAAAAACTTAATTTACATTATAAACTACTGAAAGGTATGGAAGCCCATTTCCGCCACATAAGAAAAAAAAATTGCGCATGAAAACTAAGTCGAAATAACGACTTACTAAGTCATAATTATGACTTACTAAGTCATAATTATGACTTACTTAAGTCGAAATTATGACTTACTAAGTCGAAATAATGACTTACTAAGTCATAATTATGACTTACTAAGTCGAAATAATGACTTACGTAAGTCGAAATTATGACTTTATCTTGCGTGCACATTTGATCCAACACGACACAGGATAAACTGTGAACACATTAAGGAATACTTTAATCATTGTTTTACTAATCATAAAGATATAACAACAACTTCAAACCTCTGGCCAATGTCATGATTATAGATGGGTGCACCAAATATGGTATTGTAACTGATAAGGAAACGGTGTGAGTTCTGTTGCGGCTTTTAGATGGTGAAGGGGTTGATTTGTGACTGAGGAGGCATGTGTATCATAACTTTGCGGATCCATCTATAAACCATGACATCGGCCAGAGGTTTAAAGTTGTTGATCTATGAAAGCTGCCAGGTCTAATTTGAAATATATATATATTTGAAATATATTCTTTTGAAGTTCTTTTGAAGTGATGGTCCTCAATGTAAAATTATCTAGTGCAAGTAATAATTCCTGTTTAACTTTTGTGCTGGCTATTCTATACAGGCCACAAGGGCACCATACAGACTTTATCAAAGAATTTGCTGATTTTCTCTCAGGATTAGTAATGTCTGCAGATAAAGTCATAATCGTCGGTGATTTTAACATCCATGTAGATAATGAAAAAGACGCATTGGGATTGGCATTTAGAGACATTTTAAACTCTATTGGAGTTACACAACATGTATCAGGACCCACTCATTCTCGTAATCATACTTTAGATCTAATATTGTCATATGGGATCAATGTTGATACTGTTCAAATTCTGCAGCAGAGCGATGACATCTCACATCATTACTTAGTTGTGTGTAGATTACCCTTAGCCAAAGTCGAAAAACTAACTCCCTGTTATAAATATAGTAGAACTATCACTCCTAACACAAAAGATAGCTTTATAAATAATCTTCCCGATCAGTTTCATCTACTTAACATCCCAGATAGCCTAGAAGAACTTGATGTTGCAACAGAAACTATAAACTCTCTCTTTTCCAGCACTTTAGACACTGTTGCTCCGTTACGCTTAAAGAAGATTAAAGAAAATAGTCCAACACTGTGGTACAACGAGCACACCCGGGCCCTCAAGAGAGCAGCCAGAAAAATGGAGCGGAGCTGGAAAAAAACTAAGCTGGAGGTTTTTCGCATTTCATGGAAAGACAGCTCTATTGCATTCAGAAAGGCCTTAAGATCAGCTAGATCTGCTTACTTTTCTACCCTCTTAGAGGAAAACAAATACAACCCTAGGTATTTATTTGATAGAGTGACTAAATTAACAAGAAATAAAGCCTCAACCCCAGATGCTTTAAATCAGCACAGCACTAATGACTTCATGGACTTCTTTACTTGCAAAATTAATAATATTAGAGAGAAAATAATAAACATGCAACAGTCTACTACAATATTCCAAAATACAGTACATTTTAGTGTCCCTGAAGAAAAATTCCAATCCTTCATTGCTATTGGGGAGGAAGAATTGTCTAAACTCGTTAAATCATCAAAATCAACAACATGTATGCT